>UPTC01000191.1:23924-56120 GCA_900537255.1 Acanthocheilonema viteae | reverse complement strand
ATATACATAATATATATGGATTAGGAATATACAAGTTTAATTTTTCGGTTTCTAGTTCTGCTTCTGTAGCTTACCTGCCCTACGGCCTAAGACAACCTGTTTTATTCACTATTCGAACTTTATTCACACTGAAAACAATATCTAACAATTATTCTTTAACTTCTTTTACTTTAGTGAGAAATATATACAATTGTTTTAATCATTTATACATATTATAAATTATTTCGATTTTCGCGACACAAGTTAGGTATCAAAGAAAAGTATACTTACAATACAAATTGAATGGTAGATTAGTAAATCGATCGAAGAAGATAATCGACCACATTACTACTATTGGTGAAGCTATAATCTCCACATATCTGTTTAGTTATGATAATCTTCGAGTCATCCTGCACAGAATATCTTTGAGTTATCATAATTGAAGAATAAGCAACTAAAAATTTAAAATGCTTGGAGCGGATACTAGTCCTTATCCATGTCATTAAGGACAATTGATAGCCTGCAAGCATAGATAGACTGCACGAAATTCCATCAATAAATATGCTACTCTTCGTTTTTCTCTGAACCAATGCTTCTTTTTTATCAAATGCTAGGCGAATGTATGCAATCCCCGGCCACTCCTTTACTCCTTTAGTCTTTTCAGCTTATGTCATTAATTTTAATTTTGTGGTGAGATTCTTATCAGATGATATGTGTTTGTTGTTGAAGGTCAAAGAAAGTCGTGCAGAATGAGAGAAAGAGAGATGTGTGATACTTTTGTCATCAATCAATATGACTTGTTTAAGTCGGCTTCCTCCGGTTTACAATGGAGAAACATTATAGTTCCTCTACTTCAGGAATACGACGGCGTATTGTTGAGGAAGTGTTTTATGGCAGCAGCAGCAAGCAAGCAGGATGGTCCCTATCATAAGGTAATGACAGTGATAATGTACTGCTCCATTATCGTTAGATTTATCTCTTTTTAAATAACTTTCAAGAAGTTTCGATTAATTTTTGTCCTTACACCTGGTTCAGGTTTAACTTTTTCCGATTTCTTTTTTTGGATTCTCTTTTGTTTTTATTTGTTACAGTTGGTAGAGGAACAGAGAGCTTATTTTTTTACGGGTATTACTGCTAAACTGGAGCACCGCCGAAAGCAGCTTCTAAATCTCAAGCGGCTCCTAATTGAGGAAGGTGATGTTCTTACTAAAGCTGTGTATAACGATCTTAAACGAGTAAGCTTTTGAAATGTAATATATTTCATTAAAAGTATGCAGCCAATTTAAAAGAAAAAATCCATTTCATGCCTGTTTTTCTTCCAAATATCCCAGTCTTTCTCGTAACATGTGTTTGTTTGTTTGCTTGAAGCTTTTTTGGTCTTCTATTAATCGCAAAGTGATCTCTTCATTGATAAGCATATAATAGAATCCATGTCTGAAAAAATTTAATTCCATTACTAATAGATACTAAACATTAGACTGAAAAGCCTACGTACTGAATTCTATTATTGTCATCATTGTGATGCATACTGTCTAATTTATTATCAAAGATTTTAAAATATTTTCTATACATGTCAGCCTTTTCAGTCATCAAAATTAACACACTGTTTGGAACTGAGTCTTGTTTTTGTTGAGATTGATTATATGCTGGAGAATTTGAAAGAGTGGAGCTCACTTGAACCAGTAAGTTATGATTTAAAATACGCAGAATGATGAAGTGTATTGGAAGGGATATGCGTTAGCTAGACATTGCAATTTTTTTCTACAGTCTTATAAAAACTTTCAGGTCAGGAAAACTTTCCTGTCACTTTTAGACACTGTAGCCGTCATCAGAGAACCACTGGGTGTGGTCCTTATCATTGCTCCATGGAATTATCCGTTGAGCCTCGTTTTATTACCTCTAGTTGCAGCGATTGCTGCCGGTGAGTTATTGAATAATTGTCTTGGATATTGAGTCTTGAATTTCATACAACTTGTTATTATTATTTCCCCTTTTTCGTAGTGATGAATTGGATTTGGATGGATTAGAAGAAAAGCTTTATTTGATTTTTCATTATGCTTTTGTGTCCACATTGGCATCTTCATTCAGGACGTTTAATATGGCCACTTTCTTGAAAATCATACGACAGTATCTTTATAATTATTTGTATAAGTTTTAGGTAACACGGTAATAGTGAAACCATCCGAATATGCACCTTTCACTTCCGCAGCTTTACATGATCTTTTTTCACACTTTTTTGATCCGGCAAGTCTTTTAAATTTGCAAAGGTTCGATCGGTTTTTAAATTTTGAGAATTGAATTAAACAATAATTTATTTTTCTATGAAATATAGTGTAATAATGTTTTTGAATTCTGAAATTTCATATGTGAATGCAAGAAAATTGCAGCGGTTTTTGGCGTTTGTGAGTGGTGGCGTGACTCAAACAACGGATCTCTTGAAAGAGAAGTTTGATCATATCTTATATACAGGAAATTCACTTGTTGCTAAGATTATTATGGTAGCGGCTGCGCACCATCTTACACCAGTCACGCTTGAACTGGGCGGAAAAAGGTTTACTTTCTGCTTAAAAACTTTATTTATTAATTCAATTCTCTAACATGAATTTTATGAGGAAAACGATTTATCCGCATATTTTTTGCTAAAAGTGCCAGCTTACTAAATTTACAAACTATTTCAAAGACGGGATAGGATGTGGTTTTTTTTATTTATTTAGATAACTTCAGGAGTCTGAACGACCTGATTTGAGGAAGTAGCTTTTTCTGTCAGTAATATGATTTCGCATTAAGCCTTTGTTTCTTTTGTAATGTAATGCGTTTTGATTTGCAAGAATATTCATTCTGTGAGAAAGTTATTACGTTGCTGAAATTTAGGGAGAAAAAAGTAGACACTCTAGCAGTTTTTTTCGGAAAAATCAGCGGATTGTAGAAATAGTTTTGATTGGTGGAATAATTTCGATTGGAATATCGTGCTTTCGTTTGTTTTTATTTTCAGTGAGTTGTACTATCCTGACTTGTGAAAGGTTTACATCTAATTAGGCCGAAACTGCATTTCTGTCTTTTTTAGTCCAGTAATCGTGGAAAGTGATACAAATCTGGAAGTAAGCTCTCGACGCATTGTCTGGGGAAAGTGGACCAATTGTGGACAAACTTGTATTGCACCGGATTATGTTCTTGTCACGGAGACACTGAAAACAACATTAGTAAATGAATTCATCCTACGATTAAAAGAATTTTATGGTTCGGAGCCTGAAAAAAGCGACGATTACAGCCGAATCATCAATGAGAAGCATTTTGAGTGTGTTATTGAAACAGTCCTTGCTTCGAAACTTTATAGAATCTTCACGAAAAATTTAGTCGGTTTCATTGTGTGTATTTTTATTCTGTTGTTTGTACATTATTTTTTTAACATTCAGTTTGTTTTTCAGTAGATTATCGAGTTTGCTTGCACGCAGCAATGGACAGATTTTGTACAAAGGTGGCGAACTTAGTCGTAGTGACTTATTTATTCCTCCAATCATAATTGCTGTTTCTGCAGATGACGTGTTAATGGAGGATGAAGTAAGCTTTTTCTTGTTCTCTCTTCGCTCCCGTCAGAATAACTCTTTCATATTTTGTTTTATCAAGTGAATTTTTAATATCAGATAGCTTTAGATATTTGGGCCTATCTTGCCGATTGTTACTACCAATGGTTTTGATGAGGCAATCAACTTTGTTCGATCGAGAGAAAAACCACTTGCTGTCTATCTTTTTACTAGATCTGAAAAGAAAGTGCGGCAATTATATGCGGAAACTTCAAGTGGTTCCGTAACTGTGAATGATGTTACATTTCAGTTTATCAGTAAGTTCTGCTAAACGCATGTTTGATAAGCTCGAGAAATAAGAAAAAAATTTCTCAACTTTTATATTTGTTTTATAAATTTATTCGAATCTTCATTTTTTCCCGAATTTATGTAATTGCAGTTGATACGCTTCCATTTGGCGGTGTAGGCCAAAGTGGTATGGGCAGATATCGCGGAAAATTTGGTTTCGACACATTCAGTAACCATAAAGCACTGTTAATAAGGGGTTTCTTTGCTGATGCTTTATTTGCGTAAGTTTTTGCAGTAATTTTTTGCGTGTACAAAGCAAAATTTTTCTTGCAGTAGAATTTTTCCTTAACCTCTAACAATACAGTGTTTTAAAATCTTCGTAGCAACTTCAGAATTGGTCCTAAATAACTTAGTAAATAACTTAGACTATAGCTGTTAGTCAATTACAGATATTGTAAAGTATAATGCGTCATTAATTTTAGCATGCGATATCCACCATTTACGGACAAAAAATTCAAATATCTTAAATTGCTAATAGAACGGAGACGTTCATTACCTAGTTCACTTCCTAGTTGGCTTATTCGTATTTCATTTCTCATTGCTGGTGTTGTCTTTGGTGCTGTGTTACAGGTATATTATTCGTTATAAATTTTAAAGAATTAAACGTTAATGTACAAGTTGATTTCTCTACACTGTCCTCATATTGAGATTTAACTTGATTTTAATCTCAGCATACCATAATTAATTTATTATAATATTTTAGCTTCATCATTATGAAAGTAGTTCGAATTTTTTCGGGGATGTTCCTTTTGTTAGGTGTCCTATAATTATTAATTCAACTAAATTTTCGTCATATCATGGCAGAGTGAGTTTGCCTGAAGAATTGTTTTCCGAACAGTCAACAAACTTTGTTACATGGATTTGGATATTTGTTAATTTTTTTCAGCGCTATGGAATTTCTAGTATAAACGATGGATCCTCCTAAATGTTTACTGAAATAATTTAATAATATTGAGATCAACATTTAAGAAGTTTGTAGATTGTTTTTATTCCAGAATTCGGCAGTTAATCTTTTTACAAATAAGTTGAATCTTTCTAATGTTATTGTACTTGTTTATACACAACGTTTCAAATACATAACTATGAGAATAAAAATTTTGCTCTCATTGGAAGTTTCTCACTCATTGATTCCAATAATTTCAGATGATATAAAAATTGTTGAATTTCATGATTTCAAAGCGATTAAATTTTAGAATGATTTCAGTTTTGAAAATTTCTAGCCATCGCATTTTTTCGCATAGTAAAATGAATTCAGCATGGTCAAAGTGATTTTTATTGGGTGGAATTAATTGACGTTCATTATTCCTCATCATTATAAGGACGTCAAGGTTGACAATGTGTGCTACCTGATGGCTAGGAGTGGGTGGGGAATTATGGGAAAGGGGAAGGGTCAGTTGGGTCGTGCGATGAGTAATGCGGAATGCGATGGTAAATTTCACCGGTCAATGCGGTGATACCCTCACCCCATCAGCTATTACAATGCTTGCCTCTTTGTCGTCTTCTCTGTTTTCCCTCCAGAAATCGTACATTGTCAGGTACCATATTGTACAATTGTTCCTCGTCCACCCAAACTTCCTTTTTCACTGATCATTGGTTACTGTGATGCCTCAGACATTGTTTACTCTTCCCAGTTTGCATGCTTAATGAAGCCTTGTAAAAATAATTCTTCCTTTTCCCTCCTCTTTTTAATCATATTATTTAGAAGGTTTGAGGAATCTAACAATTGAGAAATTCATCTGAACTTCAAAAGTCTCTAGAATTAATAAGATTTCACATCTCGTTCTATTGTTATAATATTGGAACGTGATATATAGACAGTCATACAGGTATTTCAGAAAAAGGGTTAGATTCTAAAGTTAGCAGTTTTCTTTTGCGAGATAGGAAGAAAAGGAAGGAAGATGGGAGAGATTATCCTGAGGAAGTGCTCGTATGCCGTCCATCATTCATTCACATTCATCGATTTGAAAATGAAAGCTCCGTATGATTATGATAATTGTAAATGATAATTGTCGTAACGGAAAGGATTTTTGCAGTTACTGTTTCTCACCATTATTTTATTTAGAAATAACTAAATGTCATGATTTTGTATGAATGACTGACATATATCTCACTTCTTTGTTTTTTTTCAACAGAAATACAGGTTAGGTTAATGTTGATAATTAGCACAACAGAGTATCGTTTGACTTATTTCAACTAAATTATGCATCCTTGCAATCTCAGTTCACTAATGAAAGAGTTTTATCCTTTATAGATTCCTTATACTGCTAATTGTAATTCATCGCAATTATTTTTGTTCTATAAATAAATCCATGCTATAATTGTTGTTTACCAGAAAACTACTCATTTTCTGTACATGTGTCAAATTAAAACTGAAATTTTCTTTCATACATTATAATTGTCGATACATCATCAACATAAAGCAGTATCGAATATCGCATACAAAAAAGAATTCATGTGATATATTAATGGCATACAATAATTAATTTCATATGATTCGCAAATGCAATTTTTTGGTTGATATGCAGCAATCGGTGAAGATTATGTAAATCTGATTCTGATTGATTGGATATTATGTGGTGAACTTCTCTGTTCACAATATGTGTCTGAAATGAATAGTTTAAAGTAGAGCCGTCAAAGTCTCTTGAAATGTAAAAGATTGGAACGATCGAATTCACGTGTGATTCGTTTTGCACAATCCAGTTGAACATCTCTGCCAATTTACATTTTTTTGACATCTCTCATTCTGCGATGAGATGATTCAAACAAGTAGCATTTACTGTTTTAGCACCGTTCGTCTTCATAGCAATATCAATAACGTGATTGAGATTAATGACGAATAATTCTACCTCAGTGTTGCTTTTATATTTTATTCTTAATGATGCTTGATAAAGTTGTTAAGTGCGGCAAACTACAACGATGAGACACAAAATGCGAGATAGAATGTCCTCTAAGTCTTTTCTCATTGTCCTATTAAGGCATTCTCTCGATTTAACTTTTTCCTTTTTCTTCGAAATTAATTGACAATGATCGAATTAGTATTAATCGATAATATCGAATCAGTAATGATAATATTTGGAGTATCATTAATTACACCCCAACGATGATATTATAGTAGTTCTAATTCAGTATTTCGTAGCTACTTTCATTGTGAGTTTTATTATTTGAAGAAAATGGAAGTGAAAAATATGATGAGATATGAAACTATGACCTATGACGTAATTAGATGAATTACGAGGAGAAAATCTGAGGTCACTGAAATTTAAGCTGTTGCAGTGAGATGACAATTGCTATGTAAGAGGTAATAAGTGACGAGAAGAATGGATGGGACAGAAAGAGAAAGATGAGAAGACGTGATCGGAAAAGGGTTTGATAAACCATGTCCGTGCAGGGAGGAGGGTGACAATTTTTGCTTCGCTTTTTTTCGAAAATGGCGCCAAAATTTTTTCATATTTCTTGGCATATACTATTGAGTGACCATTGGAATGGATTTGGAGATTTGATGTAACAAAAGTTGTGTAACCGAGCTCGTGAGCTGACGATCGATTGTGAAATTCAAAAATCCGGATCACGAGAATTATGCCTGACATTTCCTAGTGATTGGTGATAATAATGAGGGAATAATTAACACTGAGTTATAATTTATTATTACTACCATTAATTATCATTATAATTGTTATTACTATCATTTTCATTATCATTCATTATCATTGCTATCATTGTTATTTTTACTGATTATAGTAATAATGATAATATGGCAGTGTAAAATAATTTATTTTGCATGACAATTGTGCTTTTGTTAGATATCTGATTAGTTCTGCGTTCGCTTTATTTATTTACTAAAATAATTGTTATATTTTCTTTTTCTTACCGCAGTATATTTCAATCAAGAATTGATCATTCTGTATTCTGTTAAAACATAACTTTTAATTTTGCAGTTAGAAGGACTAACTCTGAAAATGGCCCTCGATGACGATCAGAAGAACTGGAATAAGGTGAAGAATAATGATTTGAATTTCAGAATTTGATTGGATTTAAAAAGCATTCAATAATTTATCTAGGAGATTTTTTTTAAACATTTTTATATTTCAATTTTCCTGCATCAGAAAAATACATTTCTTTATGTGAATAAGTTTAATTGCAAAACGTCGAATTCTTTAGTCAGTGATGGAATGAAATGGGAGTTCATATATTAAAAAAATATGATGTTTCTTTTTAAATAAGAAAAAAGGCATAAATTTTTTAAGAAATAAAAATATTGAGAGCTATAAGTAATAAATAATTTCGAGTTATTGCAGGAAAACATCCCAATCAATAGCGACAAAGCAACATATTGTCAAATTTCACAAAATTTCATGCATGAAATAAGACAAGAGGTTACTCGACAAGTGCTTGCTGAACTTACGATAAAGAATTTGGATGAAAGCGATGAAAGTGATGAAAGAGAAGTTTGTCCTTTGAAGTAATTTGAATAAATTGCAATGTTCAGTTTGCTCTTACTGATCATTGTCACGATTGTCATTTTAAAACTTTTCACATTTAATTTGCATACACAAATGCCTTTCTTCCTATACACTTAAGGAATTAATTTTAGAGCGAAAAAAATATATCAACATGAAAATTCAAAGAAATATTTTATTTATTAGGCATAGTGATTTTTATTTAATTCAAAATGATTTTTGTTAACTTAGTGTATCGATTTGACTTCTTTTCGTTTCGACTAATTGATGTCATACCCGAGAACAAAATAATATTGTGCAGTTGGTTTCTTGAATTTTGATAGTTGAATCATTATTCAGTAACCGTAACACTATGGGCTGCTATAAGCTTTTACCTGTTTGTAATTCAGATCGTAGGAGATTTATTAATAAAGCATCGTTGGATTTCATTTTTTAGGACAGTGAATCCCAACAAAATTCAGACATCAATCGTCAATTATCCCTTCCATTCCGGCGAGATGATTATTTTTGGCAAGTATTTCGATTTTTACTGCAAAAGTTTTTAGTTGTAACTAAATAAGATTAGATCTGTTGACGCAAAATGCTTCTAATTACTCATGAATTAAATTAGATCAACAATCTGGTTTTTCCTTTTTTGCAGCTATATTGACGTTCTGTTTCAAATTTCATTTTAAAATTCGAGAATTTCTTTGACTAACTGGTTGAAAGTTTGGAAGCATTGATTTGATATGAAAAAGTTGCTTATAGGCTCTGTGGGAGTGTATGAATTATGTTTTCTCATCTTTCTGAAGAATCAGATTCAATGATTTTTTATATAAATTTTTAGTTTGAGGGATAAATATGATATGGTCACAGATAGGACAAGCTGTTTCTACACCTCTCTATATGTAGTCATGCAGCGTGCTGTAATATTGTTATGATTGATCCAGAAATTTATCACTTGCGATATTGATTATTTTGAATGTGAACGATATATCAAAATCGATTTACAAATTGCACTTATAATTGTTCTAAATAAGAGCTTAATTTTTTTGTTGGTGAAAAGTAATTGAAAAAATGAAATTTACAGCTATGCATCTTGTTCATTCTCTCTGCATGAGTCAGTATTCTTTTCTTATCAAATACATTTTCAGTGATTTTCAAAATGGTGATGAGGCAAGCACTAATGGAACTAGAAATGAACAGGCTGGAACAGTTAGTCAGCAGCCTGCTGAAGATACCTCAAGTAAGAATTTTTCTTTCCATCTTATATTCTGATGACCATAACATAGCTTTAAAATTTAGTCTCTAAATTTTTTAAAATAACATTTCTAGATTCGTTTGAAAACTGCAAATGAAATATTTTTTCAATAAATATTGATGCACTAGATGTAAAAAATCATAGGTGAAGAGTCGGTGAAGTCTTTTTGCTCTGATGAAGACTGGACGGTCTCTGAAAAGATATCACGATCTATTCAATCAAAGTGGAAACCGCTACAACGGTGTAGAAGATCCAAATGCAACAGCAATGACTTTTCTGGTCAGTTATTGAAAATGAGTAACAAAAATGCAAACAGTTTTTGTTTTTTAATCATTTTTGTACTTTTTCCAATTGTTTGATATAGTATTTGAATGTCGAGAAGAAATAAGCGATAATAAGTGAAAATTTTATGAATTGCTTTATAAGCATTAAAAAATGCTTAATTTTTAATGCATTGAGAAAATGATTCCAGAAATGTACGAGCTTTTTTATTCGCTTGTTTGAATTCTTATATTTTAGAAAACCAAGAACAAACAGCAATAAGTGAAGATAAGAAATGTGTGGAAGAGTTCATAACACCTCCGTTGTGTACTATCCCAGGAATTGAATTAGAATATAAGCTGGAAGAATGTGATCCGAAAGCTTTATCTGTAAGTGAGGTATAATCTTTTTCCAAGTTTATAAAATAGCGTTTGCGAACTTGTCGTCGTTATTTCATGGTTCATTTTGCATTGCAGAAAATCATATTACCGAAGACTTCAATATCATCAGGATTATCTCGTGAAATGCAAATTCAGAGCGAACAACTTTTGGAATAAAGTTGACTTTAGTAATGATTGAGGATTTCTAGAATGATAGCTGCGAGTTAATAGAATATTTCTTCCTTTATCGACGATTATAATCCTCACAAATGTTAACGATTATTAATTGAAACTATTCAATAGTTTTAATGCTCATCTAGTGCTTATACAATTGTTTATTAATGAAAATGAATATAAATTTGGAATTGATACGGTGAAGACATTCCATTGATCCTATATTAAGTATCATATATACTGTGGTAGTATTAAATTTTGGATGCTACGATGATATATCTTTCACAAGATTTATCATATATTCTCCGAGAGAATGATTTCGTACTACTCGTAGCCATTATTGAAAGTTTCCAAAGAAATTTTGAGATGAAACTTTCAAATCATGCCATCTTATCTACTGATTAGTGGAAATATTAATTGCAGGGCACGACTTACTCCCAAATTTTTAAATTGTTCATTGTTCCCTGTTTCCTGCTTTTATTCAATTTCTAAAATTCTTCGCTCTTAGATTAACCGTGCTTGTGAATTCGAAATTATTATTTCTCATAGTTGACATTAACATATATAAGGATGCGATTTTACTGAATATATTTTGAAATTTGTCACCGGTGTTTCATTTATATTTCTTTCTGTAAGCAAATCATTTTGTGCTATTAAAATCAAAATTTGACTTTAATGTTTGTAAATTTCATTTGCAAGCTTTAAACGCAATTGTCTTTTTCTTGTGCATTTTGTATATGCAATTTTAAGATTATATGTATTATTCTCTTATTACATTCAAATAATAACTAATCAAATAATATATTTTACCACCTATTTGAGAAGACTTCTCCTCCATTGAACTTTTCATTGGATATTTGGTGCTGTTCTCGAAAGCTTTAATAAACCGGAAAGCTTTTGTTATATGTGTTAGGCGATTCAGAACAGTCGAATTTATATAGTTTTTAAATATAGTACTTATTAAGTATTTGGAGCACTTTAGATGGAAGACTTGTATTTTCATCCGCTTGTGATATCTTACGAAGAAATTATTTGTAGCGTATATGAGGGGGAGGAGAAAATTTTATTTGAAATTGAATTTACAATGAAATCAAATTAAAAATTCACTCAACTTCAAAGGTTTCTGACATGCTTTTAAGGTGTGTATTTAATTCAAGTTTAAGAGCCGAAGTATAAGCAAAGGAATCATTTGCCAGATGTGATTAAATTCAGCCCAGTATTGTGCAACACTGGACCTGGACTAACATTATTAATTTGGTTATGGTTTACTTCTGGATGTCCACAAAAATTAACTAAGCTCGCTTATGGCTATATCGCTAAAACAAGAATATTGTAAAAGAAATATGGAAAATTCGTTGGTGGAAGGAATTGTTGTTGACAGCTTTTGTTGTGTAGCATCGCATAAAGTATTAATTGTCATTAATAGTGTTTCCATCTATAATTATTTATTTATGGGTTTGGGGAAGCGGAGTTTTTGTCAGAGGGAAGTTTATAATAGAAGTTTGGGAGATGCGATGACATTATACTTTCGAGAAGAAAGAAAAAAGAGAAGAGGAAATCACGTAATCCATGATTTAAAAAAGACATTAACTGATTCCGGGAAGTGCTAAATAGTCGTTTGAATGTTTTGTTTTTATTGTTGAATGGCTTTCTTGAATTAGAAAGGAATTTATAAAATTGGTTCCTTATTCTCTTCAGCCCATTAGAAAATGACGTTTACATAGTTTTAGTTTTAGTTTTACTTTTTTTAATTTATTGATCTCGAATTGTCTAGCATGATTTTATGAAGGTTTACAGTTTATTTGGTGGCTTCCTATTATTTCAGCAGCAAACACTTGAATGTTTATTTTTTGTTTTCAGTATAATTTTGTCGACCTTCTGATCTTTTTTTTTAACTTCCAACTTCTAGTATCAATATTTCATTACGATTATCGGGTACAGAAGTAAATTTTACTTCATTAGTTTCAAGTGCGAAGATCTGATTGTTTCATTAAAAGTAATGGATGTCACTACTTCTGACTTTAAAATGAGAATTTCTATATTATTGAAAGTCGATTCTGAACTCTTTAATCATCAAGATTTACCTATGCAACAATAATTCTCAGTTTCACCACATTATATTGCGATGCATTTTAATATATTGATTACATTTCCGCCTTCACAACTTTTATAGATGCCACGCGCATAGAATACTTTCTTTACTTTCTTCCTTCACATAGCTTCTAATTTGATAAGATAAGAAATTATCTAGACATTAAAAAAATAAGGCTGATTACCCACTTTTTACGAAAATTTTTTCCTCTTAGTATTTCTGTCTATAAAAAATTGAAAAATTATTTTTTTCGAAAATGCAAATTGCAAGTGTGACGATCGAGAGAGAAATAACTTGAAGATTTTTAGCATGATAAATAGTTTAAATTCCTTATTTGCTTTAAAATTCGAGAAATAGATTTGCAGTTTTGCGAGAAGGCTAAAGGTCACTGGGTTGTTTGTAAAATGGGAAAACAATTAAGAATTGTCACATTCCATTCATGTCGTCTCCATGTGCGTGTATGAAAGAGAGCAACATTTACACATCTCATCAACACTCTTTAAAAAAGGGAAGGAGGATAGCGGACTATCAATTTAGTGACGTGCATTAAAACTGAAACCGGATCTTCAATCCTGTCTTTACATCATGGCGGCGTTATACCATTTTCCGCATTCTTGTCTATTTTATCCACTGTTGATTCAGCTTCAACTTATAATTGAGTTAATGATTTCAACTTTTTAACTGTTGTAAAAGTTTGCATCAACTCAATTCCTTTCCAGTTTATTGAAATTGCATGCCGAAATACTCGCATCTAAGGTATAAAATCTTAATAATTTCATTCGCAATTTCTTCACTCGGGAGGAAAAAGAGACCACAGATTTTGGGTGCGTATGCTTTCACGGTTTTGATTGATGGTCTCTTTGTTTTACAAAAACTTATTGATTGTTTTTAGCTTAAAATTAAATTTTTGCGGATTTCTTTAGGAAATATAAGATTATCATATTTTTAAAATATTAAAATAGCAATAGATGAAACTGTGTCTTCTTAATTTCGTGTGTAGGTTTTCTTAATCATTTCTGGATATAATCTCTCGCAAAAAAATGAACTTAGGGTTGTTAAACATATAGAGAAGGTAAAATAATAAATTGAAGTTTTAACTTCGGTTCCTCTTTTAGGAATCAAAGGAATAATATAACTCAAAATTTCAATTACTTGAAATGCTTCATTTGACGTTTTAAATGAGAATCAAACTATGATGTTTTACATTAAATTTAAAAACCATTTTCTTTTTACTAATGACATTAGTAAAATATTGATTTCCTTTATTGAAGAATAGGAGCATGGGCATTTCTTAACTTTGCATTATGCTACAAACAACTGCCTTCTTAATTTTCGTTTACTTAGTCTATTCAACATGACAGTGTCATATTTCTCTCAATGCAATCTTTTTTGATCATTCAATTATATTTTGAAGCTAAAGGTGTGAAAATCCCATTTAAGCTATTTCTATTGGTGCTGAAGGAATGAATGCAAATTATTCGATTGCTTTAATTGAACATTTTAATTGAATCTTTAAAAAAATATATCGATAGTATACAAACATTCTGTAAAATATCAGCATGAATTTATTACAAACATGTCTTATGTTATATTAGTATTTAGTTATTCAAATTCTCAAAAAACATTCCCACTTTTGATCGATATAGTTGAAATCTATTAATTTAATTCTTAATATGACTGATTAAATCAAGGCAAAATCGATCTGCAAATTAGTTGGAGCTAATTTCATACAATTAAAACAGTGCAGCTCATTAAGAGCTCAAATATGATTTTTGACGCAGTGATGAGTAAGAATTGAAGACTTTCAATTTCCAATTTAATAATAAATATTTCAAGTATTATGTTCGCTTCTTAAGGTCATTCTTGTTCTACTTCGAAATTCCATCGTCAAAATACAAACATTTTATATTAAAATTTTGGTGTTATTTAAAATGGAAATCGTTAAATGCATTTTAATACTGATGATAGTACATCTAATGATTTCTACTTTAAAACATCGGTCCACCATCTTTTTATCAATATAACTTATTAAATTGTTTGAGAATTTATTTTTATTCAGTCATATCTTAATATTTTAGCATCATTAGCAGTGGTGTAGAGGCATAACTAAAATTCAACTTAAAAAGTAAATCGTACTAGTGAAATTATTAAGTAAATGAAGCAAACATAGTTTTTAATTAGAAACTTGTCTGCAAAGTTTTGTTCTAGACTTTCTGGCCCCGTGCTATCTCGAGACTTATTATATTTTTCTCTCATCCAAAATGATTGTCTAACTGTGAAATCTAAGAGTTCTCTTTTTACCTGGATGAGAATATAGCTAGGGGCGATCTAAGATTGAGGAAATATCGAAAAAAATTTTTTCCTGCATATCTATCAGGGGAAAAAAGAAGGCGGAAGGAATCATTCATATTTAAAGGGAAATTGATAAATTAAGAATTACTCATTTCATCTCTCATTAAAATGACAGTAACTTAGTGCTAGCAAGATTCCAGATTTCTGGAAGGATAATGTGAAATTATGGAAGAAGAAGTTATTCAAACAAAGATTTGTAGGTAAATGTGCATGAATCATCAATGTGACACTGTTTTCTGGTATTTTTATTGCTGTCTATAACAAATTCTCAATTTATTTATGTAAGAGAGTGGGAATAACAAATATTTTTTTTTAAAAAAGAAAAAAAGCTGTGCATCGATTTAACAGTGAGGTAGAGAGATTGAAGAAATTGAGGATAATTTTTTTGTACAATATGAAAATTTCGTTTTAAGTATGAATACTTACTTTTAAACTTGAAGATTCTAAGAGGCTCAAATTTGCTGTGAAATCATAAGGAAAGCAATTGTATATTGGAATGAAGAAATCACAGCGTTTGTGTTTAAATTATCCGGAAGAAATGTCATTTATCATCATTCAAGTGATCATTCATTCAACTATAAAATTTAACGTGCTCAATTCATTCCAAAAATAGTTCTAACAAAAGGAAGAAATATCTTCAAGAATTAAACTTTTTTCCTCCACTTTCAGTTAATTTGTATTTCTTATATGGGATTCTCCAACAGTATTGACAAATCTCGAATTTTTGAAATGTTAAGGATCGCAAAAAATAAACAATGAAGGAAACGAAATAATGAGAAGCGTACTATGACTTTACTGGAAAGCTATAAATAGGTTCAAAACTTAATTAATTCTTATTAAAGCAGTTGTAAAGCCACGAAAGAGATGCATTCGCATTTATTGATAGAACTTGCCGGAAATCCATGAAATATTTTGACATTTACAGGTTGAATTAATTTGAAATGAAGAAAAAGTCACATCATTTCATTTTTTGAGAAATTGTTTGCTGCTGCAGGCCTTTATTAACTTCATTCATGTTTCTTCAAGACTGCAGCAACACACTAATGACTTCATTTGAAATGTTTGTCGAACTGTGCTGAGAAAACTATACTAATTTGCATAAGGAAGAGAAAAAAAAATGATACCCACAGACATCTCAGAAAGATGCTACAGGATGCTCAGACAATAAAGTCCGAGAGTAAAAAAACCGAATAAAAATAAACAATTTAATGTAATTTCTTTAGAAAGCGCGTGGCGGTAATTCAGTACTTTCTCGTTGACTATTTTTATTTTCTTTTATTGTTTCTGAATGTTTTGGATGAAATCGTAGCAAACTAATAGGTATTTATGTAGGGAGTGGCTAAAAGTGCTTGAAATGGAAGGTAAACAAAGCGGTGACGTCAAAATGGAAAACGAGCTTTAAATTTTAAAAGGATTCGTAATTCAAAGACTTTACTAACCGTTCTATATGAGTGTCCTGCATTTGAAAATTCCTAACTTTCCTTGACGAATTTTAATAATAATTCATCAATAAGTGATTGATTTGGCGCTTTATTCAGCAATGTATAAAATTCTTTGAAATTCGTCCAAATCATTGTTGATTAACGTATTGCAAGTTGTCAGCACTATTCAGAATTTGAGAGTTTTCGTAAGATTAGATTTCATTGCAAATGTGGTATTTGAAGGGATGAGAAAGATTTGATCTATAAGCTTCCCGGAAATTTTCTTTATGCTCTCTCTCTACAGGTTGCAACAACTTTTCGAGCCTGCCATCCATCTTTTCTTTAGATAGCAAAATTTTTTCAGGCACTATTGAGATAGGATAAAGTCTAGACATTAAAAGAAATCTTTAAAAGCCTTTTTTTAAATGAATTTATGAGCTGCTAACAATTGCTCGAATAATTACCTTTCAATGAAAAGCTATTATATGGGTGACATGGCAAAATTACTAGTTTAATCCAGCATAGTACAAATAAAGTCTTTCAGGTAGGTGTGGTCAAATTGTGGGAATATCCAAAATATAACAAATTTCCAATTTGCAGTTTTACGGAAAAACTGGACGTGTATCTCGATTTATCCATTTTTTTTTTCCACATCTGCATATATAAAATTTCTTTTTGTATTATATACTTACCAAATGATTATATTTATATTCAGGTGAGCTAGGATTGTGTAATCTTCTTCATAGGTTACCCTATCTAGTTACTTTATATTTCCGGAATAATTTTTGACTTTATGTTAACTAATGATTGTTTGTGAATTTGGAATCAAATCATTAGTGAAATTAATTAAATATTTCGAATTCTATTTATAATTTAGTAGGAACTTGGAAAAAAAGGATCACAAAACTCATTTTCTTCGATATTGTGCAGAGTCAAGTAGCTAAAATGGAAAAATGAAGTTTGAAAGCCTATTCTTACCATTGTTTTTAAATGATCTGCGTGACATGTGGAGATTGAGTCAAAAGTTAAGACAATGTCAAGAAGTTTCGATGTTCCGTGCAAAAGTTATGATCAAGATATCAGGCATCAGAAATGTCACAAGAAAATTTAGCTAATATCAGCGACATCACTGACACATCTTAAATGGTATAATTGCAGCTTCACTGCATGATTAATGCAGAAAATAGAAGTGGCTTCAACCTCAGGCTCCATTTCGGTACCGCCAATATCTATACGAACGGATACACACCATTTAGCTTCTTCAATCGCATTTTCATTCATACTGAAACGACACCTACTGATAGCACTGCTATTGATGTTCACAACATTTCCCGCATATTCTGCTGTTATTAAATCAGGATGCCGAAAACACGGTTTGCTTAAACTCTTTAATTTTGAAAAAAAGAGAAAAAACTAAAAACATAATATCTTCCATTAAAATATGTTAATAAAGATGCTAGCAATGATGAATAGCCGCAAATATCAAATTGAAAAAATTTACAAAAAGATTAATTTTTTCAATAACTTCTTTATTTCTTTCCTTTATTTCGCTTACTTTTTTTTTCTTCCACCAACGATTGAGTTAATAATCTGAAATAATAACTTCATTTTCAATTATTCAGGTACACAATACGTTATCGATGAGCCGGGATGTGATTTAGTGGCAGTAAACGTGAATATGTGCTCCGGTTATTGCATGTCTTTTTCATTTGTTAATCCGGAAGAGAATTCAATTACAGTGCATGGCAGATGCTGCAGAATGGTTGATAATGAATGGGTTTGTTTGTTTATCATATTCAGTTATGAAATATTTTATTTAACCATGGACAATTTCAGATTGAAATTTAAAATTCAGATCAGATAATAGAGATTAAAGATATCAGAAAAGATATCTTCAAGCTATATATAATGAAGATTAAGTTACCTCTTCGAAACTTATTCCATTCATCATCTCATCCAGTACTAATTTTTATAAAATGCAATGAGTTAATAATAGTTGTGAGAAAAAATTCTGAGATCGATTCAAAAGTGATGATCTATAAGTGATAAACGATATTAATGGTAAAGAAAATTGAAAAGTGCTTCCCACTAATTTTTAAATGCTTTTTCATTTTTGCTAATATTTTCGCATTTTCTATTCATATACATTAACTTTTTTTAATAGAACCGACAGTTGTGCATAAATTACTAGTAGAGCAAATTTTAAGTCTGAAATTCAAGTATTACTTAAATTTTCCTTTTAATTTTGTTTCTACAGTTTATGTCTTAGACGGATGGATCTTATCATTAACAATTATTATATAGTGGATCAGTGTGGTAACTTTGATATTATTAAGAAATAACTAAAACGAATAAAAACTTCCTTTTTACAAATTCTCTGTGAAATTGTGTGATTTCAACATAAGTGTAGAAATCAATCATTGGTCAGAAAGATTGCAACCTTTTAAAGGTCAAGCTTGTATCAACATAGCACAATATCTTTTTTCGTGTTTTGAGATGTTCGGATGGTATTTTATGAACGCTTAAATATATCGTAATGTAATCAAATATTGCTTTAGGTAAAAGCGAAGGTATCATGTGAAGGTGGTGATCGAATCATGAGAATTCCTAGTGCAACTGAGTGCAGATGTTTCGATTGCGCTTGAAGCTCGTAAGTAGAATGAGTAAAGGATTAATTTAACATAATTCCTTTTCACTACTTTGTTGGATTCTCTGTTGCAGCTATTCTGCCTATAGAATTACGCTTCTCGTAAAATTTGAAGAGAAGTTGAGAATTTGGAGAGAAATCAAATTTGCTAATTTATTCGAATTATCCGCGCTGATCTATAATCCCAGCTTTACCATTATTTTAAAGTTTACTGTTTAATACATTTCAGCTTACTAAGCCTCTTAATGTGAAGCTATAAAGTTGAAATGCTATGTATCTATTCAAAATATTAAAATGAAGTTAATGAAACTTAAATAGTACGACAAGACTACAACTTGAACATATTGCTGATCAGATATTAAAATGAAAAAAAATTTATCAAATGGGACATTTAAGAGACAAGTTAAATATTTTTCAAAATAAAAATAAAATTTTTACCACAATTAGGAATACTATGTTTGACGAATAATCCCAATTTTTTAAGTTAAATTGTAAATAAAACTGCTATTATATGAGCTCATTTTATTGATCTCATTTGAACTGAAATTTGCTTTGTGACGAAGAAAAAAGAAGACTGAAAGACATTTAAGGCATGACCATTTTCAGCAGTTCACTTTGACAAGAAGTGCAGCTGTCGGAAAAGTTTCTCGTCATTTGTAATTCTACGCTTACTTATTTGTATTTTTTTAAATATTAGAAACTGCTAAACAGTGATATAACATTTTTAAAAATGCTTATAACAACGTTTACATATTTTTTTAAAGCGAGAAAGAAGATCAGTAAAATTGCATTCCATTTTAACTAAAATTTCAAACCTTCTTATCTATTTCAATGGCGATGCTTTGAGTACAAATATAATGGCATTTTTAACCAGCTTCCACTTACTTGAAGTAAAAAAAATCCTGTTACTAAGCATCTTTCACTTGTCTGAATCATGCTTAGCATAATTTTTTTACGATGTTTTGAATTATTCAACTATTCATTGTGAATTATAAACTACTACTTTTAAATCATAAAGAAACTATGACATTTCAATGTGGAAAAATCGGAAAATAAAAATGACATATTATGTGCAAAAAAAGTATTAAAGCTAGCTGTGAAGTAATTGTTAGAATGAAATGCATTGAAATGTAAAATTTTGCATATTTTTTGACAACACATGAGAGATGGCATGTTACTTTGTCAGAATTGCAAGTTCATGAATCTTAATTGGCCGTCTTGTTTGATTAAGAAGTCAAAAAAGTTTACTTGTAATAATAATAAATTTAAATTTAAACGAACCAAAACTTATCGCTTTCGGTGGAATATTTAAATTTCGATATGGAGCAAGAAATAAATTTTTGAAAATTTCCATGATTGAAATCAAATGATAAATAGCAATCTTTTCAGTGAATAATGAATATTTTCTAATTTATGGATATGACTCTTCTGGAAAAATCATTAAAGCTACATTTTTATACCTGTTTAGCATCATATTTATTTTCTCGCTCTCAAAACTTTTTTATTTTCAACTTGAAAGTTTGTGGAAAAAATGAGTGTTAATTGGTTTTTCGCAAATCATTAGCATCACATGCTAATGATTTGCGAAAAACTGCTAGTAATTTTAAAAGACTAATATTTAAATAAATACAAATAAGTCTTATAATAAGTAGTATAATCAAACTATAAGTTATAATTATCAAAATTATAATTAAATCGACATATATCACCTTGTTTACATGTCAGTTCAGACTTCGTGGACTTCTCATTCAACATTGAATGAAATCTGGAATGATGGCATTATGAAGGACAAAGGTGATCGTAGTAGTGTATGCTTGAAAAATAAAAGTTATATAGACAACTATTGATGATAGCATGAATGAAATTGTATGGAATAATGATGATGAATTGTGACACTGAAAATGAAGCTATAAATAAATGAAGACTCGATCACATATGTAGATTTGTATAACTTTATTTTAAAAAATCTTTAAAAATTCTTTCCTAGAAATTTCCACAAATGCACAAAATTCTATAAAAATAGATTTAGCGCTGGTTGCAATATTTAGCTAATCAATATTTATTCATTGATGACGTTGTTTTACTTATAGAATAAAAATATGATACTTGAGAGGGGCAAATTGGATAAGTGAATAGGAGACTGAATAATATGGAAATTTGTAGAAAAGATACTTCCTCCATTCATTGATTTGAAGTAGCTATCAATTTTTATGCTAAATTTCTATACCTAATAGATGATGCTAAGTGTGTACTGTGTTTTTATATTTGTTAAGTTAATAGCGGTGATTTTCGCGTGAATATTATTTTTGATTAAATTTCAAAAAATTGAATAATTGATTTAATCTTCTATCATAATTATCGTATTGAGTCTTTCATCAGAGCAATTTAAAAGATAAAAATTTTCTATCAGGGAAAAATACGTAACTCCAATTTTTAACATTAATCAATTGCAGGTAATGAAAAAAAATTACTTTGGAATATTCTTTCATTACTTACCAATATGTATTACATGTAGTTTAATCATCCACAACACAAGTAAAAGGAACGGACTTATGAAATTATGTCCACCTGGTGGTAAATCGTTTACAACTGTTTGGCATTTATCTTGCGCGATTAAGAAAAAGCGATCATCATCTTTACAAGGTACTAACTTTTCAAGAATTGATTTGAATTATTGCATTACTTTTAAAATCTGATAGAAAAACGATCAAATGAAGAGTTCTTGCAGTGATTCCCAAAGAGAATCAATCATTTTTCTCATAAGTGTTTGTTAGCTTCAGGAAAACAAAAGTGGAAAAAAGTAAGCACTTATCGATCATTATCAATGATTGAAATAATGCATTATTGCTGTAACGTTGGTTGCAATATTAGTGATTTACTTCCATTCTGCCATCCATTTGATGACTGATATTTCTGATATTCAATAAAATTGCTATAAATTTTAGCTGTGCTGTGGATAACAATTATCAGTAAAATGAAAAGATATGTACTTTCTGATCACTTTATTCTTGAAAAAAAAAAGTTTTATTCTTATGTGAAAGCTGATATTTGTAAACAAAAACTGTTGATTTTTGATCGCATATTATTTTGGCTTTTTCCTGCTCTCCTCACATTGCTATAATTCTCGGTTGATTTCCATGGTACCAAACAATTTATCTCACAAATTAATCCATTTATTATTTCAAAAATCATCACACAACATTTATCATAATCACTGAGATCATTAATTTATTTTTTCGAAAAATGAAATTACGAAAATATACAAGCAGTTTTAAGAGAGTATATAAGACAATTACAATCGTTTTTATTTGAAACTTATTAGGATTAAATTTGATTAAGAACATCATTATACGCTGTAAATAAATCTTCACGTGAAGATCATGTAATGATCATAATCAATCACTTACGTAAGATGCTGTGTTTATGAATTTAAAAATTCTTCAGAGTCGTTTAAATGCATTAGTAAGCAGCAAGTAAGTAAATTTTTTTCATCACAACGAAAAATTAACAGAGTAATAAAAGCGATTGAACATGACAGTAAGAAATATACCGTACTTTTGCTGTTACTAAAATAAAATTTGACTTATGCATTGTGACCAATATTATTTCACATAATGCATTTAAAAGTGATAAACAGTATCGTTTTCCATTTTATCATCATGCTTTAATTCTTTCCGTAATTTATAATTACTATCAATTGATAACGGTGATAGCGGTACCGAACGTTGCCGATGCTGCGCTCGCATTTCATTCGTTATGGGCAATGGATTATATGGAATCTGAAACTGTTATAGGAAAAAAACATCAGCATGATGAAATTCATGACATTTTATTGTTTAACATTACTCTTTTGAAGTTTTTAAGTTAAGCAAAAATATTCAAAATAACTGCCTTTTTTTACAATAATTTACAATAACCTAAGAATAACTGCCTTTTTTTCTAAGCTAAGAAACAAGTTATATTTAAATTTCACCTTTTTTTCAAAAAAAAGGCAAGAATTCAAAAACACACATAAATTTGTGACATTCGAAGATTGCCAGCACATGCGCGTAATTTTTGGATACTGGAAACTGAATAATTTAAAGTGCACTTCGCTAAACTATCATAAAATCGGCTTTCAATCATGTCTTTCAAATGCTTCCGAAAACGATTTTGACGCGGTATCAGTACTGCATTCAACTGGTCCAAGCTTACAGACTTATTTGCTCTCTAAAAAAATTCCACTTGAAACTGAAGTCTAAATTACTCAAAGAATTTCAGTAATTTAGATTTTAGTTCCAACTAAAAAAATTGAAATGAATAAAATGAAGTGAATAAATCAACTGATAACACATATAAAAACGATTTTTTTGTCTCTGAAATCTCTGTACTATGTTTTTTAAATTTTTAAAACGATTGATTTGAAAATTTAGAAGAAAATTAGTTATTTAATTGTTTAATAAGCTCCGAAGCATTATTTACGACACATCAATATACTTATTATTAAAAAACACCTTAGCAGTGAAAAATTCAGCGATGTTAGTAAATTCTGATGCTGATTTTGAGCGCTTTAAGAAACCATTTGTTTCAAATTTTTTATACGTAGATATTCCATAAATCTAAAATTGAATTTTTATAAGTTTCATTCATTGGTCTTTCATTGGCAAGCACTTATAATAATTTTTGCAACCAAAAGTAACACGAAGAAAGATTTACCATGTTGGCACTTTGCACTGAAATATTTTCAACATTGTTGGATTCAGAATCTGCTCCACAAGCTGTGAACACTCCAAAATTTCTTATTTCTTCCACATTCTACAAAATATTATTAAATAAAATTTCTTGCTTAATTCAATACTTTTCAAATTGGCAAAGCGATCTAGTTTGGGTGATGATTACATTAGGCATCATTGAATACACTCTTTCCAAAAGAGGCTCATGATATTTTAGTCAATTAATCATATATCTGAAATTTTTAAGAATTGTCGAAGTATGAAATGAATTTCAATTAAAAACTCAATAATGCTTAGTTATTTTAAACTTCAGACTTCATAAAATTCTAAGCATTATCGGATTTTTCAAAAGGAGCCTATTTTGCAAAATTACAATTGAATTCCAGTTTTCTGATAATTTTCGGTTTCCCTCAGTACAGCGGTCACTTATCAGTATATATTTGTTGCAAAAATTTGCTTGCAATGACATATAAAACGAACTAAAATTTGCGCCGACAATTGAGTGGTTTTATGTGAAGCATCAGATGCTGTGTAGTCTGGGAAGCTCTGTAAAATGATAATATCAAAATTAAAATATCAATGCATGTCAAGTTAAATGTTTTGTTGAAACTCATGAATAAATTGAATTAAGACAGAACGTTGAAAACTTTTATGGGAAGAATTTCAAAAAAAAGTTTTGCAGCAAAAACTGAGCCGATACTTATTTAAAATATTTGCAATATAAGCAGTGAAAAATTCATTAAACTGAATTGTTGCTGACAACAAATCACGATTAAAATAAATGTTTAATTGATAAGATAATTCTTTGACAGCAAACAGAGAAGATTATAAGACGAAACAATAATTGAAGTATATAAATTGACCTCAGATGAAAGAGAAGTAATGGTGACTTTAGAAAATTTTGGCGTACGATTTATTTTGGTTGCTTGAGCAGTATCATGAATACTTGATGTGGAAATCTTTGGATCATGTACTTTCAGTGGGCGCAAAATTGGCCACTCTATCTCTGCAGCCGTTGAACGTCTAAAGTTATTACTTTATGGTGATTGTTTACAATGGATTTTAAGTGACTATCTTTTTTTAATTCAAAATAGAATAACTATGAAGCAAGAAATTCAAAATTAATATACTACAGAGAATTATTAATTAACAAATGTGACGCCAACTTACTGTTTGCAGTCATTAAAAGGAGCATCGTACCTGAAAAAATGCTACCATGATCAGAAGCAAAATTAAATGGCATTCTGTCAGGTGTTACCTATTTGGAAGGGAAAAATTTTCAATTAATCACTTCTGTGCTGCCACTTTCTTTTTAAAATTCTAATAATAATGTCGATTTTGGAATCGTCACTGCAATCAATAATATCATTTACGAACACAGTCAATTTTTTTGTTTGTATTGATGCATTTTTATGAAAATAGGAAGATTAACATCATTCATTTTAAATTATCACTACTATTTCGCTATTTTAATTATACATTCACCATTAACTCATTAGGATATAAATAAATTAATAAATTAACAAACATGAATACTTTCGCAGCCCATAAACGAGCTTTTGTACCTTTAATTCGCAATTCTGTCTAAAAATTCATACAAATTCAAATATAATGAGAGATAAAAGATAAAAGGGTAAAATTTGATTTGTTGGAGATAAAAGGGTAAAATGTGATTTATAATATCAAAAATAACGATACTTTTTAACTTAGCACACATTCTAAAAAGCTTTTGAAAAAGAATAGAAAAAATGGAACTTACTCGTTTTCGAGTATGATCTTGAATTTTAATATAACAAACGTCCTTATCCATTCGAGCTTGGACATGCTCGACTGCATCCAAATGAATTATTCGCCCCACAAAAGGTTTCCTGCATTTTTTTAATCATATAATAAACAAAATTATAAATTAATGGAAGTGATTTTTAAAAACTATCTTATTATCAGCATGTAATATTACACATATACGAAAATACGAATTTAAAAAATTGGAAAAATGGAAATTACCCAGCTCCGATATTCTCCAGAAAATATTTATAGATAATTAAATGCCCACTAGGATTCAAAACAACAGTTCGCTTTCGCCAACGCCATCCAAATGGTGTAAGAGATTTTTTCTCGATGTATCCGAAAAGCGCAGATGGCAACGAGAAAAGTGCTTCCTAAAAGTACACAAATTTTAATTTTGCGAGTTATTGAAATGAATAATTATAAAAATTCCTGATTCGTTCTTCATGCTTTTGTTTCTTCTTAAAAAAATAAATTAAAGAATTATATTAAATCAAAAAAGTCACACATTCTATAATCAACAATTCACATATCATTTTTCATAAAACAAGCACACCGAAATTTGTAAAAAAACGATCAGTAAAAGAATAAATGAGGAAACGACAAGCTGTGAAGAATAAAAACCTGATCCGGCAAGGTAATGTAATCGTCGCTGTGTCTAAACAAGCGCATCTCAAATCATGCCAATTAACACCAATGCATACACTAATATAATCATACAATAAACCGCCCGTAAATCGACTGTCGTATTTAATGCACCGAATAAAATATACAAATTTTTTGAAGTCGCATGATCAGTTCTGATTTAACATAATCAATAATGACATTCCAAGCTGAAGATGAAATGAGATTGAATGACGCTAACTTTCATTAAAATATTTCTTTAATCATCCATTGGAGTCATCTGAAAATATTACTCATAAATTTGAAACAAACTAATAACAAAAAGTTTCCATCAAACTCTTATTGTTAAGTAGCGAATATTTTTTGATTTCTCAAAATCTTTTGCTAGTGTCAACAAAAATTTATGAAAATAACAGCTGTCATTTGGATGGATAGTAAGCATGGTGACCTCTGATTCCTTGACTGATTCCTTCAGTGAGCTTTATAAGAGGAGGGAATCTAAAGGAGAAAATAAATGTGTAAAATGTCTCGATGTATATCAATTGGAATACATCAATACATCAGTATCAGTTGGAATACATCAATAGCATCCAAAGAGTTAATCAGTTGATTGATCTTTTATCTATCTGGTGGTTTCATCTAATTAAGTGCCATCGGAAATTTTGACGTCTTCACATGATCTGTTCTTCTTGTGATATTAAACTAGTCATAACATTGAAAATGGATCCACTTGTGATGGATTTATGTTATCGCATGATTAGTTTAGATTCGTCTGACAACAGCAATTCCGGTTATGAATTCCAAATTCCGATATATTGCCAGTGAAAAAGAAGTTTGTTTTATTTCTATAAAGATACAAATTTATACTTTGAGATTCAATGAATTCTTGAAAAGAATTTTTTGCAACTTATTGATTGGAAAAGCGTCTTCCGGAGAAAAGAAGTTGTCGAGTTGAGTGAAGAAAAGAAAGCTGACTGCAATAAGTTAGCGATACGTTTGATGAAGAAAAATATCCAATCGAACTCCAATCAATTCAATTTGAGTTGAATTTTTTTCGGAATGCCCATTGTTCGACGTGTGATTAAGCTTTGGTTAAATAGCGAAATGGACCTCTCTCTTCACCAACGTCTACCGCGGGAATTGCATTTCTCGATGTATCTCATTGGTTTTTATTACGCATACTTCTCAGAGAGATTAATAATGTTGAACAATAATAAAATGCTAAACGTAATGTGGATTTCTGCTGGTGCAGTTTTTGTTTCAAAAAGCCTTTTTCGTTCAACAACAGCAAAAATTGATTATTATCATATAGTCTATTTTTTGTTGCACGAAGAATCCGATACAGAAATAATTTATTGCTGTAACGTAGATGATACTTCAGAAAGACAATCCTTTTGATTATCGATCATTTCACGAGTTAACTCATATCCCTCTAACGATAAGAGGTCAGTTTAGATGATTCATTTTCAGTTGGTCACTATCAATCTCCTGTAATCTGTCATTACTGTCATCAATTACGAAGTTTTGCTCTTTCGTAAAAACTTTTTAAACCATGCGGCTGTACCACATGTTCATAAGCTATGCTAGATAAGCTATCAATATTGTCAATATTGCAAACTGTCTACAAATTGCTCCAAGTTCCATTTTGAAGTCAAAAGAAAAAAAAATCACTCGCATTTGATTTTTCTCCAACATTATTCTTTAGTCTAAAAAAATATTACTTTTGTAGTTTTGTTGTTTATAACCAATTGGCAATTTCAGAAATTTCAATTGATATTTATTTCTTGCCATATATATTTGAAAAAGAGATGATACATGCTTGGAAAGGCAGAAATGTAAAAAGAATGCACACTTGTAAAGAAAGGAATGCATGCTTGTACGGGAAGTGCATGCTTATGAAGGAAATAATTCACGTTTGTGAGGTAATGAATGCACGTCTTCCACGAGACACATATTACATTGCTCAATACTTGTCACGAATTAAAACAAGTAAATTTTGTCCCTCTCAAGTACCTCATACTTGCTCCCTTCACTTTCCATCAATTTCTAACCAATTACGAAAGAACACAGTTTTCATTCATACCCCATCAAAGTGGCATAGAAAAATCACGATTTGTCTAAGTCACTATTATTATCCTGTGAAAATTTGGTTTTCATCCGGCAGATAGTACGGATGGGTCACGGTGATGTTTTGTTAGCAATTTAGCTTGAGCCTCTATGAAAATATTGAAGGTCTCGTTATTTAGATTCAGGAACACGTAACTGAAGAAGGGTTTTGATTGTTTTGTAAGTTTTGTAGCCGTGGAGTTGTTTAGTCAGATTGAACAGAGTGCCACAGATGGCAATTTCAGCTTACTTTATGATCCGTTTAATTGAAGTTGGGTAATTGAAGATCACCCGTCATGTGTATTAGTAATATTGAATAATATAATTATGGCTTTTGTTTAAATTTTAGGACTGCGTGAAAAAAATGACAAAGATCGTTAGGAATTATTATTTGGTTTTTCAATTTTGCAGTTTCGTAGATATTGTTAACATTTAGCAAATAATTTACCATGAAAGGTAAGTGCAAGAGAAGTAAATAACATCGGTGATATTATTTAAGTAAATAGCTAAATGGTTTCAATGGATGTATAATTGATAAAAAAGATTTTCAAAATTCTCATCAAGTGATCATTAATCTCTGAATGTCGATTCATAATCAACAAGGGATAGTTCATATTTACTATTTTGATAGAATTTCATTACGAATTATATCATTTTTTTTTAACTTTGTGGCTGCTTTGATCGAGTCTATTAAGTCTTGCGTTATTGATATCGCCATTCATCTAATAAATTATAATTTTGACAAAAGTAGATTAGCAAATTCAAGATAACAAATAGATGATTCATTTCGTGACGTAGGATTGAATAAGATTGAATTTGCTTAAATTACAGCGATCGTCGCCTTTTATCAGTTTTTTGATGTTGTTCTCCTAATCAGGAATTTTGGTTTCCTGAATGAATGTTTTTATATTTTAAATGGCTATTTCTTGTTCGCTAACACTGATTTTCAGTTCTTTGAGCAACATTTTATGAGTAAAGCAAGAAACTGGAAATTTTTTTCCAAAGGTTTACCATTTTTGGCAGTTGGTGGTGCAACTTTGTTACTTGCATATAAAATACAGCAAATCAAATTCGAATTTGGACCATCCTCTTGTACACTTGCTAACGCTGAGGAAATTGTACGTTGTTATTTTATTGGAAGCAAAAAAATAGAATAAGAAATATTAAAAGATTAACAAAGTTACAGAATTTTATGTTTCTCAGTTTTTTTTACGATTTTGGACTTTTTTTTTGATTTTCTGTAAAGAGAACATTATTTTTACATGTAGTTTACAGTCTTCATTTACAGAAACATTTATTAGATAGTTCAGATATCCTAGTTGTTAAATATTACTCCAAAATAGTGCCATTTTTCAAACGATGTTTTGAGCGGGAGCAATTCATTCTTAGGTATTGGATATAATTTTATTTTTCTATGTTGAAGTTGGTTCTTATTTATAAAAAAATATAGGAAGATGTGAACTCCAAATCAATGACTTTTTGTGGAGTTTTGAAAACATTATTTGGAGCTCATTTTCAAATTGCTACGTTTTATGTACATTACTTCACTTATATCGTCTGAGAGAATGTTTCCCTCAGTGGCATTAATGCTACGCAACTGCAAATGATTCATTTGTTTAATTCACTTAAGAAATAGATGTACCTATATTTAAGAGTGGCAGTAGGCTATTCTTTGTAATTATCAAATTATTAACATGAGACATCACGAATAATTTTTTAGAATCAGTTTCTGAATAACAAGGAAATTGGCAACGAGCAAGAAAATATAGAAACGATTTATCAGGTAGTTATCCTATTTAAACTATTCTCACATATCAGATGACTATTTATTAATGCTTCTTTATATTTAGAAACTCGTCACAAAAGACGGCGACAACTGGGAAAATATTCGAGGACCACATTATTCGGAAGACAATAAAGAATTTTTGCAACTGAAGTAAGCATTTCTGGACAGTTAGGTACTATTTTTCATGTTGATTTCTGGGCCTATACATTTGTTTTTTTACATATATCAGAATATAATTGCAGGAAACGTCGGCAGGAAGAGAGAGAAATAGCCAGAAAGAAATTAAAAGAACTAGAAAAAGCCGCTGTTTAGATGTCAGACGAGCTACCAGACGAGGATTTTCAGAGGTCAGTTTTTTTTGAAAAATTAATAAGTTGGCAGAATTTCACTCAATGCACTACACATTAAATTCATGATAGATATGCAATAATTGTTGAAAATATATTAGTTTTTCCTTATTCTCAATAAATGCTACTACAGAGTACATTTGCATTTCCATAATGTTCTGGTTTTCTAACTGTGCTTTTTATTTATGTTAAAAATATTCCCATGCAAACGGTTTTATTTATTCTCAAATAGCATCAGAAAAAATGATGTTTTATCACAGAATGCAAACTATTCGTAATGTAATTTTGAAATTGTTTTTAGGAAGAGCGAGATAGAAAAGCATGAATTTGCAGTGATTGTTAAATGTGATTGCATTCACTTTTTTCATATCTAATCGTAATCACCATGTTTTGTGGAATAACTATTTTTGCAGTATACCAGCAACTGATCTCGGGATAGGCTCGTCTGGTGATTTCAGTGAAGCACCTCCACCTCCGCCTGGCTTTCCAAGTACAAGTAGGGAAGCTGTTCGAGGTAGTGAGCGAACTCCTGTAATCTCATCTCCTGCAGGCTCCGATTTTCCGCACACCTCCACAAACGGTACATTTTCGCAAAGTTTTGTAGTTTCAATAATTTAATTATGTCAAGATACAAAGTTTGTTTTTTGACAAGGTTTTGTTTTCAGAAAGAGTAAACATTCAAATCATTGCCGATCCTACCATTGATCGTCAAACAAGTTTCCCATTATCTTCTGCACCTGCAAGTCAGAGTCAATTAACACAGCCTGTATTAGATCCAGCGAACTCTTCCATATCTTCCTTGGAAACTGCTGTGCCCACTCAACCTTTTTACGTTCCTGCGGTTCCAGATTTTAATCAAGAAACTCTGTATGCCACAGCTGAATCTTCTCAATCAGGTAAATTTAATAAAATTGATTTTAATGTATCGAAATAATCTTGTAATCTAAATAATATCAGTTTTGTTATGCTTAATTACGATGAATTTTGCGAAGTCCATCTTGGGTCCCAGTTAAAGAATTGTCAAGAAGCATTGTATGCTTGGCCATCTACTTCGGTTTGTACTACACATTTCATTTGTCAAATAAATTAAATTTTATACTGTTTGATGCAGTTGATTTTAATCGCATATTTTGAATTTGTTTTAGTGACATCAAACTTATTAGATCCTGATATTTCATTGGCGCAGGCATTAGTCGCTGGTACGAGTTGCTCGCATCCTGCCGACCCGGAAAATAAGGAAGATCTTGTGGATCCCGTTTTGCTAGCTGAAATACTGCAGTTAGGATTTGAAGAAGCTATTGCTGTCTTAGCTATATCAAAAACTAAAGGTACTTGGTTTTTTTTGTTTGCTCCCTCGTGACAAATTATTAATTATGCTTATTAAAAGATGAAAACGAGAGTAACGCTGACATACAGATTCTCGGATATATGCTTCATTTGCAACAAAATGTATTGTTTTTTGGGTGATATTTCTTCCAGTCAGTATTATTTGAATTACATTTTAATTTTTCAAATCCCACACAAATCATATTTTCAGAAATTGGTGGAGCTGAAGCAGCGATAAATTGGATTTTAGAGCACAGCAACGAAAGTGATTTTGAATCGGACGAAGAGCAGGGTTCAATGGGCGGTTTGTTTCCATATTTATAAATTATTGTGTTGTATTTTTCTGTTTATAGAGTGATGAATCAGTAGGAATTTGAATAGAGATATAAGATTTTATCATTTGGAACTGATCAATAATTGGTTAATGTACGGACTGATCATCAAAGCCCTCTTTCAATATGTACAATATCACATTTCGCCTGAAAAATGTTTAAAAGACTCATATTCCAGGAATTCATTCTACAAGTATTGTAAGTAGGCAATATAAAATGGTGTTCGTTGTTAATATGAGCCTTAAAATGGGATCAGGAAAGTTGGCTGCTCAAGTTGGTCATGCAACACTCGGTGTTTATCGGCTT
>UPTC01000191.1:0-23858 GCA_900537255.1 Acanthocheilonema viteae | reverse complement strand
ATATATATATATTTTCAACGGATCGTGTCAAAAAAATTTCTGGAAGCTGTTTATTATATTTTTTAGATTTCACTACTTTTATCGAAATTTAAATTATGCAATTCAGGGACAACGCGCATTAGATGCTTGGAGAATATCAGGAGAAATGAAAGTAGTTGTTAAAGGTCATAACACGGAAATGCTTCTCGATTTTTTCAAACAAGCAAAAGACTTGGTAACTTTAAACTTTTTACTATCTGAAATTTGCTGAAAATGAAGAATATGGAGAAAATGCTGAAATGTTTTAATTTTTTCAGTTGCTACTAAACTTTTGAATTTGTCACACATAAAGAAAACATGCTTCAGCATTGAATGCCGCCAATTTGTGCGCATGAGAATTGCAGTTTTATTCAGAGCATGATATTAATACGTCGAGTAACACGGTAATGACTCCGTGTCAGATGGTCTAGTTGGAAAGTATACAAAATGAAATTTGAGATATATTGACTTTATTTACTGTTTGTTCTGCGTAATTTTTTAAGTAGATACATTTACTTTTCATATATCGCTTTCAGTTCGCCACAAAATTCAATGCTGTTACATTTTCAGAGTTTATTTGCTTATATTGTGTCCGATGCTGGACGCACACAGATTCCTGCTGGCTCAAGAACTGTTCTTGGCATTTTTGGCCCAACTCATTTAGTTGATTTAGTTACTGGCGAATTGAAACTTTTATGACTTTATTCATTGTAGTGCAGATTGCATAGTTTGTTGCTTGTTTATTACATGAACATTTAAAATATCCTGAAATTTTGTATCGATTTTTCTACGACTGAAATTCGGCAAGTCTTTCTTTATGTGCGTTATTCTATTCAGCTCTTTTATTTTTATGAATTGCCATTTAAGTCCTCACCGAAAAATATGCTTTTTTCCATTAGTGACTTTTAGCATAAAAGAAGGCTCTGTTTCGGAAACTGATATTATTTAATAAAACTGAAAATGAATTCTAGAGAAGATTATGGAGATTATGCCAATTATTCATGATTATTATTGTTTAGGAATAAGGATTTCGAAATGTCTTACTTGATTTCAATTTTACCATTCTGAATATTACGTGATAAGTAATGCTTAAAACACCAATCTTGTTTTCTTCCAAAAAGATTTATGGTTCAAAAATTTTGAAGCCAATTCTTCATATACTCTATGTACGCGAAACATGTTTTATGAAGTTATTTGCAAACTAGTTTCCGACTCACGGTTGATTTGTACGGGTTCCGCCTTTTTGCTAACAGCTTCTTTGTCACAAAATTTCGATGTACTAAAACAAATACACTATAGCGTGCAGCGAGATATGGAGACTTAACATTTCACATTAGTTGAACTCCTGTCGAAACGGTAAGAGACAAAGGAATTTTTTGATTTTAAACCTGGTTGTTTCTACATTTATTGGTTCTTGCAGTTTTATGATTTGTTTATAATTGTTATTTCTGCTTACATTGTTTCGCTTCGAAGGTGGGGTATGTTAGAAGTGTTCTCCCTTATTTTAGAAATGTTATCTACTTTGCTAAACTGTCCTCTGATGGATTTCCAAATGAAGGGTTCAGTGCTCTCGAAACTTGTTGCCCACGTATATTACAATAGCTTGTAATGAGCCACTGCAATGGAATGCCGTGTTCAACTTTGCATAATGGAACAGAAATTCGGAGCAATAAGATTTCTTGGATTTAGGAAAGGTTCATACATACATAGGCTCGCAACTGAATGTTATTCATATTTTAGCATACCATAGATTAATCTATATTAAAAGTACTGGAAAATGTTAAAATGTATTGTAATGTACGAAGCAATGAATCCTGAATAACAGCTGACTGCGATGGAAATGTAATATGAATGATAGAAATTTAGAAAAAAAACTTCAGGCGTGACATTTTGTATTCTTATCTTTCCAAAAGTGACTAATCCTCGTCATAAAATGGAGTTTATGATATTGTTAAATTTGCACGACAACGAAATCGGAACAGTTTAACGAGTGCTTTTCTCAGAAAACGGAAGTATTCTGATTTGAATTGCGTAAATACTAAGACGGAATTTTTTAAGAACTTTCCATTAGCATTTACTTCTGCTGCTAATTTGCTAGGGATCCGTGCTCACTTCAATTCCCATATTAACACATTCTGTTATGCATCGTTACCAGACGAAATTGTTGCAAACCTCGAAAATCATTTCCAGATAAACAACACAAATCTTTACTGTAAATCCCGACGTAATAATAATTCAATCAAATAAGAAAGATGCAGAGTTAATTTATGAAAGCAATAATGTACAGAAACCTGTGGCAGTGATTGCTGATTGGTAGATGAAAAAATGATTTAATGGAAGCAAATTTGGAAACTGCTGCAAAAGTTCGAGAAGACAGAGAAAATAGTGCAAGTGTCACCTGAGTAAACAGTTCATAGCCGTGCTTTTTTTCCACAAACCTCAAGTTTTGTCAGAGAATTTCTCTAGAAGCATTTTAAAAGTTTTAAGAAAAAAATGAACTGATGATGCTTGGTGATGCTTGGTATATATAAGAATATCGCTTTAAGGAAAAAAAAGCATCAGGAAGTATCTAACTTCGTTATGCATGCACCATAATTGTACTACAAATCGTGAAGTGCAAAAAAAGCAAACGCACAAGTGCACTTTTTCGTCTAAAATTTAAAAGAAGCAATAAAGAACTGCTAGCCAAACCTTTGTACTAAGCAGAGACTTTGATAAATGCATCAATTTTGGAATAATTTTTCAATGATCAATTTTTTCTCTCAAATATTGTAAAATAGCAGAAAAGATTATTTACCAACGCCCATACAACAAATTTTATAGGAATATGGAAGAATGCACTACAAAAAAATAAATAATTGTAAAAAAGTTTGGCCAATTAATAAGATACTACCAGAGCACAATATCAATATAATTATGGGAGATGACGAAAGAGTGTTTAAGAGAATTTAAAAGGTGCCAATCGAATGGCCGGCCACCCCACCTAGGTCCTAGATTTGTGTTGTCCCAGAAATTTATTACTACAAAGTTCACTGGAAAGAACTTTGCTGAATATTTTTCTGGAACTTTACGCTGTTGCATAGAAGAATTTTGCAGAACATGCTAGAAATTACTATTAAAACCGAACTATTCTGTGATATCAAATATTCTTATTTCTAAAAAAATAATTCTCTAAATTCTCCGGACAGCAACGCACCTCTCCAGGACCACCTTACGTGAACCCGTTTACACTGGTGGATGAACGGCCAATCAATTTCTGCTTAAGCTTAGAAAAAAATAGAAATAATAAAAAAAAAGTATAAAATAGGGAAAAGAAAGGAGTAAACGAGTGTAAGCGGCTAGTCTGTAACGAGAATATGAAAAAATGGAAATACAACGGTCGGAAGTAAAAGTATCTTTAAAAACATGAAGCTGAAAGACATATACATTGAAAGACAACCAAAAGGAACATACATAATAATTTGCATATTTCAATTTTCTTTCCTAAATCTCAGTTAATAAAATGATTAATAAAAAAATCAAGTAGTGGATATTATTTTGAAATTGTAGCAAAGACAAACAAAATTAAGGTACACATTATCCATTTTAATACTAGAAATATACTCAGCACCTACTTCTTCAGTGGTAAACAAAACGAAAGAAAAAAAGATCGCCCATTCTTTAATATTCAAGAATAAGTTGCAGGAAGAGAAAGGATCGATAAAAATAGCTTCAGAAAGATGTTTTAAAATTAAAAATACATTCAACACTTACTTTTAGAATATTTTAATTTTAGAAAACAAATTTGGATATTTTCATTAATAAAATTCCTAGAATTATGTATAGGAATTGCATTTTTATTTTATGTCACACCTAACTCTCCCTGCAAAACTAGTTATAAAAATAAACAATAAAAAACCACCATATATCTGAGGATTACTACTACTGTTATATTGAGAGGAACATCATGTGCCTATACGGATATACCGCTATCACCATCCTTAAAAATTTAGCAAAAACTAAAAGACTTACTGAATTACAAAGAGTTTAATATCTTTATGGTGGAAAATTAAATTCGAATTGGATGAAAAACAAATCATTTCGGCCAAGTAACAATCTAAAATTCCTGCAAAATTCTACTGTGTGTGCGTATCGACATCCGCTTTTGCATCAATTACCCATATTGATATCAACATCCTTGTTTCTCGGTCTTGGTGATTAGCAGGACCTGGAGGCACAAGATTACCACAAAGTTTGGGAAGGAACCTGAAATCAAATCAGAGTCTTCAATAAGCACTTTTTTGTCATATGAAAATATGGAAGTTACTTCAAAACGTTGAAAGTGCAACTAGTTACAATTCAAAAAAGAATAATACAAAAAAGAATTCCTTCAATTTCGTTTATTGATTTAGCTAAGACGTAATCCAATCTTTTCTACAAAGGATTTCAATATTTTTAGAAGTGGGAAAGTATTAAAATTTTTCTAGAAGTTTGAAAAAAAACTTGAATTCATTTAACTTTTTTAGCACTTTTTAAATTTTTTGCTTGATATCTCATCACCAACTAGTAAGGTTCTAAAATCAGCAAAAGAATGTCAGTGTATATTAGAAGATAGAATTTAAATTCTGTTGAGATAGAATTTATCATTTGAAAGTAAAAAAATATCTAATCTACTGATTTTAATCATAATTTACAGTCAACTGCTTCAAAACTGAAAACATCTATGAATATTAGCGATCACTAAAATCAATAAAAATGAATTATTAACAAGCAGAAAAATCAGTTTCCCTATCAAGAACTGATCAAAAATCTTAATCCCTAATTTGAAAACATTCAAAGTGTTAATAGAAACTCAATAATTGTTTACATCAAATATGAATCGAATTTTCGAGAAAGCGAGATAAATTACGATTAATAATATGCAATAACCTTTTGAAACAGCCACCGGTGCCACAAACTGGGAAATTTCAGCTACCCGATCTCTACATTGCTCTATACCTTATATCATATTGCTGCTCTGTTGATAGGCCTGGATACCCAACAGGCTCCTGCCTTGGATCCTCTGAAAAAGTGTAAAATTAGCGTAAATTAAAAAAAGTCATATTTCTGATACCGTCATACATCTTTTTTTTAGCAGAAAATAAATAGCAAAGTAAAACTAACAATTGAATGTTTAGAAGTAAAATTTACTCAGTGCAAGCAAATTTTCATATGCAAAGTATATGCATGTGATTTCTCAGCATTTAAAAGAACTTTTAAAAAAATTAAAATGGTAGCAAGCAAATAGCGTCAATAATATCGGACTGCTTTATGTCACCGGACAGGAATGGACAATTTAGTACTTTAGAAATGATGAACAAATGAAAAGAATCAAAAAAATAACAAAAATTACTGATTAACTGAGTAAACAACAGTTTGCAGTTTGCAAAAAGTGCAAAAACACTGCTAAAACTAATCAAATAAGTATAGAGCGAATAAGACGTTTAGAAATTATTTCGTTATTATAAATTCCATGAACTGCTATTTTCTTGAAAATTGCAAAACGAATTTAATGGCTAAAAAAATAGCGAAACAACTTCCCGCTACCTTCGTAAAATATTTTGTATGAAATAGTAATCAAATGGAAAAAAAATAAGGCAAACATGTTATTGGTAATTTTACAGCAGCATTCCACTGAACATGAAGGAATTCGAGGAACCATGAATTAGTTCCGGTTTCAAATTTCATTTCTAGCAATGCCTACTGAGTGATTCACCTCATAAATTAATTTAATAAAAACAATTAATATCGTTAACGATGATTACAATACACCTGGGACATCCATTTAAATAATGAAATCAATAACTAATCATCATTTGTTATTTTCCTACGATGACCCAAATATATGTGCAATTTGAGATCATTTCCTGAAGAAAATCTAAGCATTTCTCGTTATAATAATCATTTAAAACAAGGGAAGGGGAGAAATTTGTTGAAGACAGTAATGAAGATGACAGGTGAGAAAACAATACAACATACTTTGACAAGTTGATATCAAAAGGCTCGAAAATGATGGAAGAAACCTTGGATCAATGAAGTGGACAGTAAGATGACCGCAGGATAGCAAGAAGAAAGCCGAAAGATTTGATATAAATATAAACCACTGGAAGCTATACAGTTAGAATCCTTTCCTGCAGTATTGTTTTTAATGTTTCCTTAGGAGTGGACGTTAGCTTGTCAGTAACTTCGCCTCATCATTGTGCAAATGACCACAACTCAACAACTATAAGACCCTTTGACCATGGCTACTTTAGTGGATCAAACACTAAGCAACGGACACTGACTTGCTAAAGTGGACAAATACTTTGATGATGGATGAAAGCAATTTGGATTATGCAAATTAGAAATGAATGGATGAATGAATGAATGAATGAGTGGATGAATGGAGGATGGATGGACGGATGGAAGCGAGCAGTGAGCAGTGAATGAATGTGAGTGCGAGAGAAGGAATGTCTGCGGTAACAGCCGGCAGACCATGCCGTCATCAGATTGTGTCCACCCACCCCCGCACACTCACCTCTCCTCCTCCTCTCTGCTGCTTGCGTGCCATGCAGACGATAACAACAACAACAACAACAACGGTAAATGAGTAGTGATGGGCGGGCACTATTCGTGAATTCCGGGTGGTGAATGCAATGGAAATAGACAAATGGCAGGGACCATCTCGAGACTTTGTGTAAACAACGAGCACAGCGTTGATGATTGCTCCCTCTCTCTCCCTCCAATTCTTTGCTACTCTCTTTGTTACAACTTCAGATTTACCGGAATAAAAGTGGTGTTCCGTTGCACGCTGCACAATGGATACTATTCGGCAGGGGGGTCATCTCATCTTGTATGCCATAAGCGCTCTTTTAAATAACGGGGAACTATTCGCGATTGATTAATTCTAACATTTGTGCAAGTTTACCTGATTGCAAACCATACAGGTGTGATAATGCACACCTCTGTTCAGTAAAGAAATTATTGTTGCGTTCAAAAAATGTTGAAAGTAAGTTCACATTGCTGTCAATAACGAAAAAGAAGAAAACATACCTCAAACTTGATGATAAAAGATGTAAAAAGCAGGTTTCAAGGCACGGATAGTAATAAAAGATATTTATACTAACATACCATATTTAAATTTTATAATTGACAGGGCCATTAGATGGAACAAAAAAAACAATACAATACAAATTTGTTGAAAATAGGAGAAAAGCTATACTTACTGAAAAATGAAAAGGAAAAAAGAGATGAAAGAGAAGGAAACATGCTAACACTGCTTGTTGTGTACCTGTTAGAACTCTCCAACTATCCATATTTTCAACTTTAAATGGCAATTCTTTATCAAAAGAGCTAAATTTCCTTTAATAATACATCAAGCTTTAAAAAATGAAGGGCATCGTGTTGGGAAATTTATTTTCTTCAGAATCAATCTGGTCATTATAACAGTCATTATTTCTTACCAGAAATGTTGTGTAACAAAAACTGTTGTATTATGGACTCTCACCCAAAACGTGATAATCCATTGACGGGAAAGGTTGGAATAACTGATCACTCCTTCCACCAGATCACCATTTCACCTTTCGTCGATTACAGGAAATACTGTGATAACTTAGAGGTGAAAAAGAGGGAACAATCTGCACAATTAGTGGAACAAGCAAAGTGCAAAATGACCCTGAGGATCGCAGGAGCGGGTATGTTATCGCGTGGTAACCAGTACCAGCTGTCGTTCTCATTCACGATGACCCTTCTTGTTCACATCTTTCTCCCTCTTCTTCCCCTCTCTCTCTCTCTCTTTCTCTTTGGATTATTTTATGACGTGGAACAATTCTATGTGCACCTACAGCTAATTCTCTCCACACGTTTAACCTCAACCTCTAACCTCTGCGATTGTAAATGATGTTAACAAGAGTGAGGGTCATGCTAGGTTTATTGCCCTAAATCCATTAGCATAAATATAAATAGCAAAGGAGTGGGAAGATAGTTAAAAAAGCATTTCAACTCCTTTGTAAGTATTAGAGTTAAAATTCCTGCATATTCCTGTTTTTTGTAATATCTTACAAATTTTGACCCTTCCATCTCTCTTTCTTCAATTTATAACACTAATTCAAATTTAATAGTGAAGCAAATGATACCAAACTGAAGATAATGATGATAATAAGGTTGAGGGATAGACTGAGATGGATGAGGACATAAGGAGGTGAGGGTGAGGAGATGGTACACGGTGGTAGCAGTGGTGGCACATGTCTTGTCCTGCACTGTTCTGAGCATCCGTCCATTCAGATTATCAATAGATGGGTGGAGAGGACATGGACCAGCAAGCGGTGGTACCTCGTACCCGTGTCACTCTTCTTCAGCATATATGTGAGATTGCAATTCAAATAATTTCAAATTTCAAACTAACTACACTGCAACTACTCTTTAATGGAATGCAAAGGCAGAAAAATTCTTTAGAATGAAATGATTATGATTCAAAAATGATTTCAATTAACTGTTTAAATGATCAAAGACTGTCACGCATACAGAATCACTACTACTCATACGATAATGTTGAGCAATAATACAAATCAATATTAACTTAAATCAAAAATTCAGGGATGTCAATAAGGAAAATTCATTCCTTCGCTGAAAATCTAAGAGCTAACAAATCAACGATTACATTTTAAAAAAAATACATTTCTATCAAATTACTAATCTTAAATTTTTAGCATTCCAAATTGTCTAAAACAAAAATTCTGCAATTTACTCTCAGGAACTCATTTATTGTTTGCTATGAGATGTTTTGAAAAATATCCTTATAATTTCTTCAAATAACATTAATTACTATGTTTTCTATAATACTTATTGGAAATTTCAGATGTTTCATATTCGTCCACTTCTTTATTTCAAAAATATGAGAGAATACAGTGTGATATGTTGAAATGTTTGCAACTGTATTGATGACGTTCAATTATTTGCAGTCGTCGTTATTTAATACTTCAAAAATTAAAAAAAGTAGTTTTTTCGGAAAAATAAAATGAAACATAAAAATTATTGCAAATAATTGCTTAAAGTTGTTCTATAAAATATTTTCAAGATTTTAACTCAAAAACAATTTTCTGCACGAAACGGATGAAACGAGGATTTTAAAAAAGGTTAACTAAGAAAAAAGTGATGGATAAAGGATAATAATTTATGCTTTTTCATTGGCAGATGTTAGTACAACGCTGCTTCGCATTAATTAATTAACTAATTATCCTTGCCAATCTAACTATAGTTTCGATCATTGGAACAGCATTTGTCAGCTACATCGAGCTGATCAACAATTTTTATTTCTCACTTGGCCCATTCTTCAATGATATGCTCTCCTCAATGCTTCTCCTCTTTCTCGTACTTTTTTCCGCTTATCAAATTTTGTGCGGAAAAAATTTATTAAAATCATTTCGTGCTACCGATCAAGAAATCATTCGCAGTTCCAATCAAGGTCCTTATTATGCGCAACCGGAACAGATTGCTCTTAGCTATGGAGGTATATCTTTATTAAATTTATTAATTTTAACAATTTATCAATTTCGTAAACAAATTTATGGTATAACATTCAAAAATAAAAGTTGATTAACGTCTGATCTTTTTTTGTTAGATTAGTTAAAAAATCTGCTGGACCAAATATGAGATTAACGTGAAGCTGAGATCGGTCATCATTTCTAAGAGTTTTTATAAAATGGTGACTACAACATGTTAAAAGCATGAAAATCATCATTATTTCAGAAGTTATTTGGTTTATTAGAAATTGTCCTGATCTCATACTGACTGTAATTGAACAATTTTAGTTGAATTTTTTGTTTTTAGTCATTTTATATGATTTTAGTAAATTATTAAAAAAATTATTGGCTTTCTCAACATTCATATCATAACTGTAACAATAGGAAAGTTAATGCTTTCGAGAAAATTTGATGAACTTTCTTGCACTTTCATCCTTTCAGTTTTTTCTGTTGTTTTCTGCAATCATAACTCTTTTCTATCTGCAGGACGGATAATTTCCGCACACGATGAATTTCTGGATAAATTAAAGATAACAATAATCTGACCAATTAGATAGCAGATAAATGAAATCGAGTAAAATTCAATTAAATGATGAGTTTTTGATTATTAAATGGGGTGAAAATAAATTGAAATAAAAGATTTTTCTACAAATATTTTTCAGTTTATGGATACGCAAAAAAAATAGAATGAAAAGATAAAAACTATCAAAGCAAAAAAAAAAGTTAAATTCTGGAAAATGAAAATTCCGTCTTGTTCAAGCTCATAATATTATCGCGATATAATTTTGATAATCATTAATAAAAAAAGTTTGCTGGATCAGACATTTTAAATTTTTCTTTCCTTTTTTTGAAGTTTGATTTAATCTATACTTTCTAGGTAATGTGTCATCAATGTGGATAACTTGGCTTACTTATAACGATACATTTTCATCAGTTGTGGAATACGGCATCAATGATTTACGATGGTTTGCTAAAGGCAATTCAATACTATTCATTGATGGTGGCAAACAAAGGAGTAAACGATACATACATCGAATTCTGCTCACCGATCTGATACCTGGAACTGTTTATCGTATGTTTAAAATTAAATTAAAACGAAATTCGCATTGCATTGTATGGATTCTTCTAGCATTTTCATGAATTACTTAACAAGCAAGAGCACCTCGGATTTAAATGAATGGAGAATTTTTGTCCAGTAAAAATTAAAAGTATCAAATTAAAAATGTCGTGAATTACGTAAAAGTATTATCGTTTTACTTTCCAATGTCTTCAGAAAAAGATGTTCAGAGTATCATGTTGGGTCGGAATATGGTTGGAGTTCACTTTATCGGTTCAAAGCCATGCAACAGTTAACAAATCATGGATACGTTTATGCAGTTTATGGAGATCTCGGTGTTGTAAATGCTCGATCACTTGGAAAGATACAACAACAAGCACAGCGATCACTTATTGATGCTGTTTTACACGTTGGTCAATATTGTTCTATTTTTTTCTTTTTTGATTTATGCTTCTTGTAAGTAATTTTATATTTTTTAATAAGCAAAAGTAAGCATTTTGATGTTATTTTATCTAAAACTTATTTGTCTGTTTCGAGTATATATGGAAATAAATACATAACTAAATGAGTAAATTAGCAATAAATAACAATTTAAGCTTTTTTCTTTAAAAAAGTAAAACATGTGATCATACTTTTCTTAATAATACAATTCATATATTATTGTTTAGGTGACATGGCATACAACTTGGATACTGTAAGTTTCATCATCCTTCTTACAATGCAAATGAAATGTTTGATTGTTTCACAAAAAAAAGATTAAAATTTTTTAAAACATAAAATATACAGATTGAAAAGTAAAGTATAATAATGATTGGACAAAACTGCGTATATGGAAAATGATTTTTGTCAGGATGAAGGACAATTTGGTGATCAATTTGGTAGACAAATTGAACCGATAGCAGCTTATGTACCATACATGATGGTTGTCGGTAATCATGAACAGGCTTATAACTTCTCTCATTATGTCAACCGATATACGATGCCGAACAGTGAACACAACTTTTTTTATAGGTAGTGGAAATTTTCATTTTGCATACTAAAAAGATTTTAAGCCTTTATTTCATCATAATATCAGTGGAGTGATAATTTATTAGTAGCAATTCTGATTATAATAACACGTAAAAAGAAAAAATTTATTCATTTCAATTCATTTGTGAATTTTTCCTTTCTGCTTTATTGATTCATAGACGTTAATTTAAAAAGCAGCTTATCTTAAATTATTCAGACCTTGAGGATTGATTGTGTAGGAATTATATGAAAAAAACTGAATGTGCAACAAAAAAATGCTTTATTTACTTCGATTAATTAAATTATTTGTGCACAGTTTAAGAAATAATTTGATTGCTGAAGTATGAGATTTTTTAGTTGCTTAAATACACATAGCAATAAATTTGACCTTTCATGAGCGTTTTGCTTTTGCAGTTTTGACCTTGGTGCAGCTCATTTCATCGCTATATCCACTGAATTTTATTATTTCACTGAGTATGGCTCCATACAAATAGCGAACCAATGGAAATGGCTTAATGATGATTTGAAGGTGAATATTATCAATTAGGATAAAGTTATCAACAATTTTGAGTTGAAGGAAAAACGCAGATGATGCTATGAAAAGAATGTTCTATGGAATTTTTAAAAGTTATTATTCGTTCCGATTTTAAGCGAGCATCCGCAAACCGTGACAAATATCCGTGGATCATAACAATGGGACATCGACCGATGTATTGCTCGAATTACGATTTCGATGATTGTACCAGATATGAATCACGAGTGGGTCATTTCATTTTCAATTGCTTATGAAAACAGTAATGACATTAAGCGAAACAATGAAATATTAATTAAAAAAACACTATCTAATGAATTTATGTTTTCGAATTTTAGCGGAAATTGCAGAATTTTTCAATTTTTGATATTCGATTTAAACATTGTTTTCGTTTTTTATTGCAAATCAAGGTTAAATTTAGATTCGTTCGGGTATGCCAGGAACACACCGTTATGGATTAGAAAAACTGTTTTATACATATGGAGTTGACTTAGAAATTTGGGCACACGAACATTCTTATGAGCGCATGTGGCCATTATACAATCGTACTGTAAGCAAAGCAAATAGTTTTTTTTAACGTTTTTCAAACTCTCTAAATTTTTCGATATGAAATATTAAAAAAATGTGACATAATATATTGTTTCAAGCATTCATTTAACTTTTATAGAAATATATAAATCATATTTTTTCAATCATATTGAATAATATCAAAAAAGTCGAAATGAATGGTTTTTCAGGTGAGAAAAATCTGAAAGATTTCAGGTAAGAAAAAAATTAAATGAACGCTATTTGATTATTTGAATTCAGGTTTATAACGGTACCAAGGAGCCATATATTGATCCGCCAGCACCGGTACATATCGTTTCAGGATCTGCTGTAAATATTTTCATATTTAAAAAACGCTTTAAGAGTTTTAAGTGACATTTATTTTTCATTCCAGCAAAAGAAAAAAATCCTACCGAAAAAATTTTTGAACTTCAAAAGAATTGCAAAAGAGCATTTGAATCGATACTCGTTTCTCTTTTGTACTGTAATAAGTATAATGTTCATTTCAGGGATGTCAAGAATATACCGATCCATTTGTTTCTCAGCCACCACCTTGGAGTGCATTTCGTTCGTCAAACTATGGTTTTGGTCGACTTCATATATTTAATGGAACTCATCTCTACTTCGAACAAGTATCCGCATCAAAGGTTTACAATTTTTTCATTAGTTGATGATGATTTTTGTTGAATAATAAAAGATTATTGCAATAATTTTCTAGCACTGTAAGTGATTATATTACAAAATAACTGTTGCAGGACGAAGCGGAAGATAGTTTCTGGTTGGTCAAGCACAAACATGGCCCATACACCTCTGAGCATCGTAAAAAGCTGAAACAATTTGGTACTTATGTGCCCTGAAGCACCGCAGCTATCAAATTATCCGAACATAGAGTTTCCATAATGAATTATTTTAGTTATTTACATGCTAATTGAATTTTCATAAAAGTAAATAATTCATTAAGAAATGGACAGCTTATCAGATACCGAATTTATAATTGAACGCGTCGGATCAATTTTTCGCAAAGTTTGCAACAATTTATTTTGAATATATTCCAAATGATATTTTATTAACATCTCTTAATTACTAATCAGAAATTCGGAAATAATTCAATTATTTTTAATGGAAAATTGTTTCTTATCGCAAAAAAGAGTTTCAAACTTGAATTTTCACTTTCTAAATCCTTTCATAAGCTTTTTCTCTGCTAATATAAAAGTATTTTTAAAAAAATAAGCATCAAAAAGTAAATTGAAGTTTAATTTTCATAACTTAGTAAATCATTTTTATCAGTTTCAAATTTGATTCGCATTCAGTAAGATGAGATGACGATGTGAAATTCGAAATTTATCGTTGTGTGAAAGAATATCTTATTGCGAAAATATCATATAAAACAACTATTGTAAATCAAACAGCTATTTTTTTCAAAATATAAGACACTTTTATAATCAAGAAAACACTTGGATAGAAGAGCAACACAGCATAGAATGAAGTGAAGCGAATTGAAATTTACAACTTTTGAATATATTTGAGGTCCAAAAAAAAGTTTTTATGTACAATGATCTCAAAAACGGAATTCAATATTGGAAAAGAAAAAAACTTGGACCACTTATATCTTTAAGAATTAATTTTTGAAAATTTCTAAAACTTCCTTAAAAATTTTCAAACTTACAAATATTTTTGATCATTAAGGGAATGCTTCAATGAAGCTAAACATTAAGTGAGACTTAATCGATTGCAACAATAACAATATTCAAACACAGGACATACTATAGGTTAATGCCTAGATTAGGATGAATAGCTGTCTAAGAATAGTTATTGTGCGCTTTTCATATTCTGATTCCTAAACCATTCCGCAAGCATCTTCAGATTTCGGTCACGCCATAGCTGAAAATTATTAGATGAATAATAGGAGTAAGATTAAATTGATAATTTTCCTGATACTTCATTTAGAGTAATTTAAAATCAATGAACTTATAAAAAATTAAGCTTATGATTAATATAATTATGAAATGACCTTTGCAGTTCTGCCCTTTTCCAGTTGTTGCCCAAATACATCCAACTTACTCGTATCTTTCCTGTACTTCTTTATAAAAGCTTCAAGCTGTAACAATATAAGAATATTTTAGTTTTTGAAAGCCTAACTGTTAAGAAAGAGAAAAAATTAAAATAATTTAAATTCTCTTTCAAACGAAAAAATAAAAATAAAAAAAGCTAAAGAATAGCTGTGGAAATCAAAAAGTTATTCACAAACCTGTGTAATTTGCCTTTCATTTAATACTGATGTTGAGGTTAATATGATTTTTCGTAAGAAAGTCTGTTGTTCTTTCATACTGAAATCTTCGCAATTGGATATAAATTGTAATTTGACTTTTTTATTCGAAAAGTATTAAATTTTTCTGGAAAATAAAGAAGTAATAATAATTATCCATTAATGATTAAATAGTAATTTTACTCTGAATGGAGTTGAGACCAGCTGTCCTGGAAATAATCGAAGATGATCAAACGGCCGACATCTCCAGCACCTACATTTCCAAATGTGCTCGGCGTATCCTGTAGTCGAATCGATGAATCGTTCAAATTAGATGCCAGTTTCAGAAGTCTATAAATGAATTTATATAGATGGCAATTTTAATTTTCAAAGTTAGAGATATTAGAAATGGAAAATGACTCAGTTCAGATTTTCGCTTTTCTTCAATCCGAGTTCAATCTTGTTTTGAAAAGTTATAGAATATCTTCATAACTTCAGCATTTATTATGAATCAATTGTTAAATTTTATGAATTATAATGAAAAAAGAACTTTTTGAGAGTGAATGAATCACGTGAACAAGTGAGAGCTCCAAGCAAACGCTCCCGTTCCACTTGAACTTGTTCACGTCTATAAAGTTCAAATACTTTGTTCCATATTTTCTCCGCACTTACTCGGACACCTTCACAGTAGACTTGAGGTCGAATTGGCACTGGCACTCTGTAAATGAAAAGTTACGAGAGAATCTGCTTTATTATTGAAATTTAATTTAATTTTGTTCATCTGAAACTAAGGTATGATCTTAGGAGTGAATACTAATAATTTAAGAAATTATTTCATTTCCATCAAAACAAAATGAGACTGTTGCACCATCGATTAGAACTTCACACTTTAATGATTGCTTGAGCGATAGTTATTACTGAGAATTTTTGTGAAGAAAAAAGACAAAAAGACGAGTTTATTAGTTTTAGCGCAACTTAAACTAAGGTCTGAAAGTTAATTAAAAGTTTTTTTTAATGAAATAATTTGGTGAGAATGCAGTAAACAAACGTGCTGCATTCACTGCTTGGAGTATTTTCATCTTGACATTGATCCAAAAAGTTTTTAAGAAATATATCATATAGTTTTTCCGTACAATTTATATTGCGCAGATGATACATTTGCCGAATGATCGCATAGCGCAGCTCACTGGAATGAATTTTGAAATGTTATCTTAAATAAAATTTTGCAACGATTTAGCAAATTAAAAAATAAAATGATCATAAAAATTATGAAAAAAAAAACACTTTTCGAAGAAAAGTTCGTCATCCAAATAGGATGTTTCCAAAATTTCCCAATCGATGCGATTGTATAATGGAAGAAGCAACGGTTCCAAGTAATCCTTAATTGAATAATATTTAGCTTAAGTTCAAAAAAATAATTCTCCTAAATAATACTTAATAGCACACAAACTTATAAATAGTTCATTCAATTATGAACGATAATGTGATAAATGACTGAGCGTAAATCTTAGGAAACGAAGAGATGTGGAAAAGCTTAATAAATAGCAGCATTTCACAGTGATAATTAAATAAGCATTAACTCTAATTACTGAATATACTAAAATACTTACTCTAACATGTTGAGTCTCAGGCTCATCATTAAAATTTTCCAAAATAGTACCAATACCATTTAAAGCCATTCTCCATGGAAGAAATTCCTCTTCCATTGGCAAATATTGCGTTAGATTTAATGGAATTTCATATGAAATGTAGTTAGCTTCCGCAAGAGCAAAAGCATCATCGATGATTCGAGCACGAGTGCGAACATCAATTTTCTGAAAGTGGAGGATATCAATTTTTTGAAATATATAAAATTCTGATACGAAATTTCTCACAATCAGAATTTAATATCTGAAAGTATTCTAAGAGAGTGATCTATTATTAATAAATTTCTAGTCTCCTCCTAAGACTATAAAAATCTCACCGTAGGATCTTTCAACAGCTGATCGGTTATTTTTAGCCATAATTCCAGATTATAGTTGACACGGTAAAAACCTTTTGAACCAGAATTTAAGACCAGAAAATCTTCTTCGTTCACATCCAAGCCTTGTGCTAAATTTAATAAATTTCGGAAAAGTAAAAGTTGAGACGTAAATTCAAAAATTTCGATCTATAAAAACATTATCATACTACATAATTCTTCTTGATTTTAAATACAAGAATTAAGTTCCAAAGAAACACTATTTTCTGAATTATAAATTTCTAGCAAAATTTGTAATCATTATCCAAAATTCATCGATCTAATAATCATATATAATGCAAAAATGAGAACAACTATGGACACTTTCAAAACCTGATGGAATAGATGTCTTACGCTGTCCCATTAAAATCAAGCATTAAAATCAATCAAACCATTGATAAGTCACAGATAGCTTAACTATCGAATAAATTAAACACAATGGTCAAAAAAAAAAGATTTTGGAAGGCCAATGAGAAGAGTTAATCGGAGTACACTTCTGTAAACACCAAGAATGTATACCGTATTCAGTATGGTATTCTCGATTAAATCAATATTTAGGAAGTTTCATCTAATTTAATAAAATTCTAATGAAACAATTACATTCATGCAACCAAGTCATTGGCATTTCTTCTCCATTTACCGCATACCATATCGGTATATCATATTTATACCTGCAAAATACACAAAAAGTTAATGCAATTAAGAGCCAAAAGAAATTAAAACAATTTTTATATTCATATTTTAGACTTTTTCTCTTTAAAAAAAAGGTCGCTAATTTACATTTTGAAATGACTAACCAAAACCTAGCATTGCGAAATTTCTCACGCTCAAGCGCATTTTCATCCCATTTGAAACGTTTTTGACGCAGCTCAACCTTTTTGTCATCAATCCGACGTACTTCAACCACTGGATAACCCATCTGATGAATAAAAATATTATGTTTAACATGTCTATCTATATCATTTAGCATTTATTTTATTCATTCTGAACTTAAGTATTTGTTATTTTAGCATTATTATTTAATATCTCTAATAATCTTAATTATTAACAGGGCTTAATTTACTTTACTCATTTCATCACAGAGACAATAAATAATCAACTATTTCACTAATATAATATAATTTACATTAATTCTGTTAATTTGTGATAATCAAGAATACCTGTTGAGTCCATTTGGATGCGAAATCTCGTATGTCAAGTTTATCACCTTCCCATGATAACAATGTATCCGGAACTGCTTCATTAAGAGCGTTCCATAAATCATCATGATCTGCATTGCGATACTTATGGCTCTCTAAGTAATTCTAAAAGTTTTTTTTGCAACTGTATTTTCATATTTTATTATCAAAAAAGAATTAAAATAATCCATAGGTTAATATCTGATTAGTGCATAATAATATCTGATTGAGATTGATATATACTAAATAACTTTATCAATGGGAAACTTTAGAGATTGTTTCAAAAATTAGAAATTTCTGTTTTTCCAAAGCGAATTAAAAAATTTTATAAATATGGTCGGCAAGCGGAATCATAGATTGAACTTGTATCTTCTTGGCTCAAATTTTAAGGCAAGAGATTTCATTAAGCTAACAGAGTATTGCATCAATCAACTGACATGTAATCCTTTTTTGAAGTTTTCAGATCCCATTACATGTTGAATCATGAATATTATTGCGGAACCCTGAAATTAATTTTGTATGTTATTTAGCATGCGATATTGAGAGAAATTGAAATTTTAAAATCCTCTTCAGGCGCAGAAATAACCTTGTCATATGTGATGGCATCGAATGCCTCACTCACATCTTCAGCTTTATCAATTGGGAATGATAAGGGATGAGAAGTGGCTTGCCCATCACGTCGATATGCTTGTTTCACGGCATCTTGCAAGAAATAATCAATCTTAAATATGACAAATTTGTTCAATAAAGATTTGGAACGCAAATGACCATTAAGCGCAAGTGATTGTCATTAACAGCGATGAATGATAATAGTTACTAATGATTAATTAACAAATATAAATGAATAATTTTTCCATTTAAATAAAATAACGCAAGTTCATTTTTTCCAGCAACAGATAACAGATCCGGATCTCATTCATAATAAGATAACTGAGCAATCTCTCATCCTCAGAAAAAGAGCATGAGATTTGCAAACCATGCGGAAACTGCCTTTACTGATTGCATCAGCGCCCAGATATTCCATAAAAGTTGCAAAGCCTTCGTTTAACCATAAATCATTCCACCATTTCATTGTCACCAAATTACCAAACCACTACAAAAGCCAGCATTAATAGAACAACACGCTACATCAAAATATTAAAAAACGAAATTTACCAAATTTAATTAAATCCTGAAAAAGAGTAAGACTTTTCAAATGCTTTTCGGATCTCATTCTTAAATTTATTTGTTTCATATGACCTATTTCCCTATTTCCCATTTTTAATTAACTAACTAATCAACGGCACTGAATTCTTAATTAATTTATCTATTATTTTCATGCATTATAGTGGCTGAAATTACTAAATTACCAGTTTGATTTGATAACGTTATCTTGCAAGACAAACCTGATGAGCTAATTCATGACAGACAACCAAGGCGACATAAACTTTCTGAGATGGCGCATAGATTCTTTCATCATAAAGTAGAAATTTCTCACGATAAGTTATTAAACCCCAATTTTCCATTGCTCCAGCAGCAAAATCTGGTAGAGCCATCATATCTGTGAAAATAACTTTTATGTCACTTCAATTAGATAGGAATAGAACAATGCCAATAATATAAAAAAGAAAGAGGGAGAAGCGGACTTTAAAACCTTCAGATTTATATTACATATTTTGATTTTCATTCTAATTTTATTCAAAATGAATTTATTGAAAAAAACCACAAAAATGTCGAAAGTCGAAATACATCCTTCAAACTATACAGGAATTTCTATTAATGCTGACATGAGAAAACATTTTACAAGGAAATGAATCACCTTGCTTTTTAAGTGGAAAAGAAATATTATAATATTCTTCGTAAAATTCTAAAGCTGAAATTCCTGCTCTAAGAGCATAACTTGTCTGATTTATAGCTTCTTCGCGAGACCAAATTCGGAACTAAAAAAAAATATTAATGTAAAATTCAGAATGAAACATTAACCGCTGAAAGATACAGTTTTCCATAAAAGATACTTTGATTCTTTCTTCAAAATTGGATTAAGAGAATTTCTAAATGAAATATAGAAAATCAAGTGTAAGATATACATAGCTGAAAAATTATTTCGATAGTTCTAAAAATAATTAACGACCGAATGATCAGTTTTTGTAAAACATATGGTATTGTTATATCAATGATAAATCACGGCGAACAAAATAAGGTAGTAAATTACGATAGTAAATGACACATACCCTTGTTCCCATGGTTGTTGTCCCTTCAGTGAAATGAAAATCGGTAACAGCTAGGGCTAGCAGATAAGATGACATAGGTGGTGACTCGATGAATGAGGTAACTACCCAATCCGGATCCTCCCTTCAAAAATATATTTCATGTTTTATTTTTATTATTATATTGTCATTATTATTATACTGTCATTATGACAATAATGCGGCTCTTTGAATATTATGTTTATTAATTAGTAAAAAATCTGTAACTTTTGCAACTGAAAATTTGGAAATAATTGTTATAATGGATCTATTCTAAGTTGTATATCTCATTTCATCATTGTAAAATTTTTGCATTTGAAAGTACAATCAGAATAATTGGATTCCTAATTAACCCATTTCGAATAAAAGTCATATATATCCGTTCTTTTGATTTCTCTAACTGCTAATAAATGTTCATTCAATTGATCCTTTCATCTTACTTTATCTTAAAAAAATTTAACATTCTAAATCTCAACTACAAATGTTTCAACCTTTGGTTTACAAAAAATTAATGAATTCTTTTCGCTTAATTGTTTCATTCTATTTAAATAACCTGCGAATACAGGAAGATTGTAAGAAAACAACAATCCGTATAAGTCGATCAAAACCAAAGGAATATTTCGAATCATTTCCATTTCTAGTTTTCCAATATATTTATATTATGATGTAAAAAAAACTTTACGTTTTTTCAGCATTTTTGATTTCGATTCCATTGGATACAGCAGAAGTGCCGCTCGGATGAATAGCTTTGATCTTCCAAATTGCTTTAAATTCTGGCTCATCAAAACATGGTACCATACGGCGAGCATCTGTTGGCTCCATTTGTGTTACTGCTAGATACCTGAAAGTAAGAAAAAAGATTGATAAATTCATTATATATTACTAGTATATGCATTCAAATCATGAAATTCAACCTCGTCGTATCCTGATCATTCTGATATCGACTCAGATATAAACCAGCAAGTTTCATATGAATTGGACCTGAATAGGCTATCTGAAATTGTACATTTATATCAGGAAGACAAGTATTGTTGAATTTAACAAGTTCAAGATTAAAAGTTCTCGAATAATACCTGTAAGTAATACTCTTGACCTCTCTCTAACTTTCCATCAAGGAACAGTGTTACCATTTCTAGTGTTTCATTGACAACAATTTCCTTCACCTGAATATTCAAATTTGCAACTATCACTTAAATTTTGGACAGAAATATTTAAAAAAAATGAAACTTTTATGAAATTCAATAATATTTATTTTAAGAATAATGTAACTCAAAACCTGAACATCAGCAGCAACTTTAGTATTTTTCGGTCGTTGCTCCGTGGTCGTGTTTTCCATTTCCGGATCTTCTAAATTCATAGTTGATGCAAACGTAGAACTTTCTGTTTCATTCTCTGCCATTCCCATTGTATCTTCCACTTCTTCTGCTTCAGTTGTTCGGGTCTAAAATAGTAATCCCTGAGCCTAAACACGAACCTTAGGCATCTACACATGAAGAAAATACACCGCAAACATAATCAAAAAATAAAAACTCGTCAAAGAAAAAATTCATAAAATACAAAAAAAAGTTCAAACTATCCATTTTTTTCAAGTGAAGCATGCAATAAAATAAAATTTCTACACTTCAACAAAGCAAGTACATACAGTGGTGCTATACTCGTCAAAACTTGTGTTTTCCAAACTTCGTCGTGCTCTTGAAAACTGAAAATTTTCTTTTTTTTATTAAATATTTCTTATTTGTATGTCCAATTGAGCTATAATTATTTAAAGTGATAGCATAATTTTTTTTCAGAGAAGAATTAAAAGCAGAATAATTAAGTGAAACAGTCCAACAATTGATAAAAAGGAGTGATTTATGTCACAAAAGCGTTAAAGATTGTTAAAGCTATGAAAACCTCGGGAAATGTGACAATTCAAGATGGAGCTTAATTGCTTCCCGAAATTCGAAAACAAACACAAAAAATTAAGAGTATTTATTCTAAGATTAATGTAAAACCTGAACATCAGCAGCAACTTTACTATTTCTAATAATGACCAATTTTTAAAGTAAAAAAAAAAATTGAAGTTAAAATTTAGTGAAGTAACCTGCTCGGTTTCGATAACTTTATCCTGCAAAATTTTGATTTCCTCCATATTATTAGGAAAATTCAATTTTAAAGAGTTGAGGACAATTTTATCCGTCTCTTCATCAACCCAAAATTTAATAATCAATGCAGCATCAAACGTCATATTCTTACTTTCTGGAATGTCCACATAACCGGGTAAGTACGTTTTAATCGTCAAATTATACCTGTAAAATTATGAAATCATATGTTACAATCTTTAATTATGTGATACACTCATTCATTCATAAATAAAAACCTTGGATATTTGCTAAAGTTGGTCAGGCGTTTTTTTCATTTTTTTTACAATATTTCATAAATGAATTTTATATAAATGAATAATTTGAATTAAATAAGATATTTCTATGAAAATCAACGAAAACAACGCCCTGTTAATAAAAACTTCAGACCGCCCTTGTCCGAAGGTTACTATTAGGGTAAGGCTCAGTATCAGTTAAGGCTATTCTTATCAGACGTACAATTTCGTCCGAAAAATACAAACCATATGGGTAAAATATCTTTTGGTATACGTAATTCAGCTGCGGTAGGACCAATGAATTCTTCTTCTGTTGGTGACTCATCCACTGATACATTTGCGCTAAATATGATTATATTTGATTAAAAATATAAAAAATTAGCGAACGCTTTTTTTTTAATAAATACATTTTATGCTATTATGTAAAATGTTCTTTCTCTCCGATGGAGATATTTAAATTTTGGAAGAAAATGATTTATAAGATAGAAAACGATAAAGAATAGATTAAAAAAGAAACCGGAAACATTAAGAAAACATATGTGAATAATCGATTTTAAAAAATTCAATGCAAATATTATTTTTGTATCGATTATGATAATTTGAAAATTACAACTTCCAAAATTATCACTATCCAGAAGTTTCAACTAATTAATTTCCGTTTATGTGCTATTTTAATTCAAAAGTTCGACAAAGAATTTAACGGTATTTACATTATTTGTTGAGCATCGACGGAGGGCCTTATTTCAAGCGACCGATCATATGCTTGTTTTGTTACCCAATAGGTTATAAAAGATGATAATACGATTGAAATAATCGCAATCAGAAGTAAAAAGTATGCTGTTGTTATTGTACAGGTAACATGCTTCGTTACCTTCTCCTTCATCATCGGTCCTTTCTTTTCCAGTGGTACGGCTGGATTTGAATCCTAAATGCTAATATATTTTTTTAATAATTTCCTAAATTTCTCATTTACACGAAAGTAAGAAGTATACCTTTTTGTCTGTTTAACATCTCACAGAATAGGTTTAAGAAGATATTAAGGAACAAATCTATAATCAAGCAATGCATGCTTAATTAATTATCATAAAGAGTAGAAAAACCAACGATAATATTCTCTTCCTTCAAACTTAGCCTTCTCTGCTAAGTTTTATATTTCGTTTGTCTACCGTTTTTTTT
>UPTC01000190.1:0-56189 GCA_900537255.1 Acanthocheilonema viteae | reverse complement strand
CATCTTCCCATGCGTTCGTCGTGCCAGATGGATTATATGTTCTTACTGTATTGATAAATTCTCGCCTTATATTCCGAATGCCCATATCAATGATCTGATCAGCCCACAGTTCATATGGTGTTTTCTTGCGTGGTTCGGAGTATTTTGTCGTTGCTTTACTCGATTTTTCCTAGATTAATTGCATCAAGAATGGAAATTTTTAATTTTACTGCCTTGTATAAGATATTGCATTCATTAGGAAATGAAATGAAGAATATGAAACTGGCTAATAGAATAATGTTAGCTTTATTGTATGGTTAAGGGCACATATGAGGAGATTATTTTTCAGTGATCGCTTAATCGCTGAAAATATTCTAATTCTTTTCTATATTTGATACAAAATTTGTGCTAATCTAAAATAAAAGTTTTGTCAATTGTTGAACTAGAATTCATTGCTAAATTTAAATGAGGAAAACTGGAATATTTCCACGAAACAGGTGGAATGCTATATTAAAACAGTACCACACCTTACTGGTCTCTGGTCTAGCTGGTCTGATTGCTACAACTTACCGCTGTTTTGTGAACAAATTTTTTTCCAATTGGAGCTCGATAGTCGCCTTGAATTATATGGCGACGAACAACACCCTTCGACTGTTTCCTATCATCCAATGAACAAACCATCCTTCCCTTAGTTGTCGTTGGTCGCTAAAAATATATTCCAATTCATATTATTCAAAATTTTTGCTTATATTTATTTGTCACTCTCATTTCTTGTCAGATTAATCATCGCTTTTCATTTCTTAATAACCAACCTTTTTTAGCGGCATTTGCTTTCTAGCATATGTATTTTAGTTGCAACAAGCGAACACAAATTATGGAAAATTAGAAATAACTTCAAATAATTTCATTTCTATTTTTAAGGCTCGATAAATTTGCATAATGCATATTAGATATAGAAAAATTCAAAATATTTACAGCAAGACTTCATGATCTATCGCATCCAATATGATTTTTCAAAAAGATTTACATGGAATAAAGTGCATGACCTTAGTATTGTTAGAAGGCATAAATTATTTTTGGTACTTCGTGAACATATTTGCAGCACAGTAATCTCTGTTTTGTCGCATGATTTGAATCCTTATCTACTTTTTTTATACTAAACAATTAAACTTTAAGACTTTAATTCGTTTTTTTCAATAATTACATTTGGCATATTTCATTATTTATTAAAGGTTTCAATAATAATTTTCCGAAATTGTTTTTATTTAAACTATCTTGGTTATGTTAAACGTTAACGATCACTTCCTGAATTAGTCTCCATTTAACAATGAATGAGAACTATAAAGATAGTGAAATTGTTCAATTTGTAAGATCGAATAATATCGTTTTGACTGCTTGCAATATTATTTAATCAGTAAAGGAAATGACAAAAAAAGAGTTTTATTTTTCGATATAAATGAATAAATGACAAGTCCAATTTGAAATTTGATGCATGAGCTTAGATGTAAAATAAAATTTTTTAAATTATATGCACTGTTAAATTTTGAATGTATTAGAACTTCTCAAATATTCTAATTACCTATTTAAATCCTTTTTAGAGACAAATAATCAAAAAATTAATTTAGGCATAAGTAATTTCAAAATCTATTACATTTCTGGTCTTCTTTTTCGTCAAAAAATGATTAATAAGTGCAAGTCATCACGGATAAAAAATTTGTTGCATATGAAATTAGACATTTTTTGCAGGGTGCACAGAAGAGATTATATATTGCATCCCTATGATGATTTCATGCACAAAATAACTGTCAGCGCAATTAACATAATTCTGCTTCTTGCAGCCGCTGCTGATTTTGTTCTTCTTGCAGGTTGGCATTCCTGAAACGAAAAAAAGATATATTATTTTAATTTCTGATTTTGGTTTCAAATTCGATTTCACTTCCAATTCTATAAATCTATAACTGTCCAGCGAAATTGTTCTACTGGAAAAAAAACTCATTGCAACATTTTTCAAGCTTCCTAAACCACAGAAAAATGGAAAATTATTTCTGAAAATTGTAATAGAAAAAAAATTTTTGAATTTTAAGACTCGAACATCCTCCTTGGACCACAACAATCTATTTTCTCGTCATTTGAACAAATATCTAGAAAATTTAGGAATTTTATTTAGAAAATTAACAAAGTTTTGTGTGAATTAAATAAAGAAATCCTATGTTAGTCTCTTTCGAAAAAGCGGAAGTGTTACTGATTGATCAGATCATTCCACTATCAATTAATGCTCATCATATTGGTTGACAGGAGGGTATTTTGTCTCACACAAAGATCTACCGAAAAAAAAATGAAAATGAAGCATACGTTATTCATCTTTAATTGAGTGTCAGATGAAGATGGAAATAAATCTGTCAATTTAGGTTGCTCATCCGTTCCGGAAGGCATATTCCGTTGCTGTTTTTCCTGCTGCGGAGGCATAAGCGCGAAATTCATTGGTTTCATGCCACTTATTCCACCAAATACAGGTTGTTGTGGTATATACTATGAAGACTGTTATTAAAAGAGACGTAGAAAACTACAGATATGATAAAGGAATTGTAAATGGCTAACATTTGCTAAAAGCGGAATGGGTATTTGTTGATGAGCATAAAATGTATCCTGAAATGATTGCATTGGTATTGGTACCACTGCTCCTGTTTTCTAAAATTAAATACTTGAAATGAGTGAGAAGATATGACATTTTGCTTTCTGCCAAACTAATAGCAAAATTGAAAGGTCTATAGAAAAATGTAAGATTTCCAAATATCTCCCACTATTAATATTTTTTTAATTCAATTAGAGGAACAAAAAGCTCAGAATAAAACGCTTTCTGCACAAAACTTATTCGAAATTTTAAGATTTTTAGAAAAAGTATAAATTTCAAAAATTAAACATCGAAACAAGATGGTTGTATTAGATCATAATTTGCAACTTCATCTGGCGACAATATACTGGCCGGTAAGTCTGTTGGATGACAAATATTTGCAGTTGATAAATTGAATTCTTCCACATATCCAAGTTTTCGAAGATATTCGATTGCTGCCTTATCGTCCAGAGGTACTATCACTTCTGCTAAAAATTTCTCATTTCTCAGATCCTCATTTGCTTCATAATACTTCAATCCTTTTACTTGAATACTGGTCATCAATGTTGGTCATTAAATTTCCCATTTTGTAGAAATTGATTCGGAATAAAATCGAACTTTAAATGAAGACAAATATGAAGCTTTTAATTTGAAAATAATGAAATATAGGTTGAATTAGTAATACGCAAATCATTTACCCATTTGTCGTTTCCGGCGCCGGTTTCTTATGTGAAACGCACCTAAAAAGCAATACTTGACAGTAATTAAACCTGAATCTCTAGTCATAAATTGCAAATATTTACAAAAGTGCAATTTTAATATAGAAGTGAATAAGAATAAGTGAAATGAAAATAATTTAAAGGAATGAATACCGTCAGAGAGATCTGCATTTCATTTTTATGAAATATCTTCAAAAAATATCAGTAAAACAATGTAACATAAACGAAATTTTTCTTTCAATGAACAATGCTACGAAATAAATTCAAAAATTGTTTTTAAGCATGTGCAAAGCAAAAATTTTACTAATAACTTAAATCTACAAAATGTATTTGAAATAAAATTTTTTAGCAAGTTTTATACACAGTAGTAATGCTTTGCAAATTCTGATTTTAGAAAACATATTTGCGATTAAAGTCAAGAATTGTTTACCTGAAGTGATAGGACATGGTAAAAGGTGACGAATTTGTACATTGCATGGACAGTGGTCAACAGGCATTACTGGACAATTTGTTGAAGTTGTTGGACAAGGACAAAGAACACATTTCCGTATCGGGAGTACCATTTTTACAGTCTTTGACCTAAACTCTTATAATTCGAGCATGTATTTTATCGCCAGAAAAAAACTTTACTACATATGCATGCTAAGGCAAATTGGAAATGCAAAACGTATCTGTGAAGAATTGATAACTTTTAAAGCTTTCAAAGTATTGATTTTTGCATTCTTTATTTTGAATGAAATTTAAATTTAATATGTTGATTTTAGAGTAAAAGTTTCGGCTAGTCGTGTTGAAAGGCGTAACTGTATTGGATTTAAAAAGTGTGCATGACCTGAACTTTGGCGTTGTTAATTTCTCATTGCAGATTTCCTGAAAATATTTTAAATTACCTCATCAGTAAAATGAATTATTTTCAAATTATATATATATATATATATATTATTCCTTGGAAATATGTGGACAATGCGATACTTTCTTCTTGCAAGTGAATTCGAATAAAACATCAAAAAAAAAAACAGACAATCGATTTTTTTCAGGTATGGAAAGAATATATTCTTACTGCTACAACTAAAATAGATAATTCTTCATTGTTTACCTCCTTGACAGTATCATTCTTCCCGGGGCAATTGTTTTTGCAGCATTCCAAAATTTCGTCAACTTTTTTTTGCAAATGATGCAATTTTTGCATTACGTCAACTTCCAAATTTTGATTTTTAATGGATGATGCTGTTGATTGAACCTAAAATCAATGGAATTTCGACAAAAGAAATGTAATTTTTCCACAATTCTTGAATTTTCTAAAGAATAAAGTCAAAGGTGGTAACCTTTGACCTTAATATACTAGTAGTGAGAGTGCATAAAATTATGCTTATTTAAATGCTATTATATAATAATGAGCGCAAATGGTTTCTGTCAATAAAAAAGGTCGATTCTCATTTTTCCAATAAAAATAAAGCAAAACTCCTATTAAATAATGTGTGAAAGATGCTTAATTTCAATAGTTTTTCGTGACATGAAAAGATCAACAACTTACATGTGTTGAACTGCTAAATGATTTTAAGTTTGGAGCTGAAATGAATTGATTTTACAGTGGTAAATATGATATAAACAAAAAATAAAGTATCCTTTAAAAATATTACCAATGAAAAAAAATTTATTCTTTTGCTTTTTAAAAAGTTCCCAATTTAATAGTTAAAAATGAATCAGTTTGAATAAAATACATACAGCTTGTCCTAAATTGTTCTTCGGTAGTGGCTCCACGATGTGCAAAGGCATTCTGTAGCAGTAGTAAGATCAGTGTAGCAATTCGTCTCATACCTGTAGCATTGAAATTTATATAAATTTATGGTAGTTTAATTTGTTAGCCATTCAATTAAAATCATCATGGAAATCATTAAAATTGACCAGATATTGGCGAAATCAACTCGTGAGATGCAAATATATCCTTAACAAAATCCATTCCTATTACTACTTGACGTATTTTAAAATTGTAAATTTCTTAATAGTTAGCTTTTAGAAACACAATTAAGTCAGTTTACAAAGACTTGGCAAAAATTTTTGAGAGTATAAGTTGAAGAAAAAAATTCATAAATCAAATGTTCTTTTCTTAAGATGAATAGAATTATATTCTCTAAAGTAATAAAATAACGCAGAAAAATGTCATATAAATTTATAAAGTAAAAGATTAAATATAAGTGCCGTCAAAGATAAGAATTAAAACTCAAAAAATTTAGAAACGGTAGTTTTTTTAAAAACTGTTGAAATATGAAATTTGGAAAGAAAATGGCTAATTAACCACCGTAATTTTATTAGGAATGGTAGTGCCAGAACTAAAAAAAAATAAAGTAAAGTTTGGAATGTGACTGGATAGAAAGGGTAAAAGGATCGAAAGTGGCGTTTGTTGCAAAGATGCTTGTTTATTGTAGAATATGACAAATAGCAGATGAGCCATCATTTTTACAATTTTTACTATTTCATTCCATCCTTCTTTCTTTTTTTCGTCTGTATTTTGAAAAAATTCGTATTATATTTTTGTTATTCATTAAATGTTGGCAATTCCATTTATTTGAGAGAATGATGGTTGGATGGTTGTCTGTAAATGACCACCCAAAAAAACTCATCCATCTTAGCATTGTATAAAATTTACAAAAAAAAAATTTTCTAGTGGGGTTTAGATGTATTTCATAATAAAATGCTATGAATTATATTCAATTAGTTTATTTATACTTGTAATAACTTGAAATTTGCATCATGGTGATTATGCATCAATAAAATTTGCTAATTTAACAAAAATAATTATTTATGGCATAGAAATTTTTTGTCTTTTCAACAACCTTTATATGGCACACAAAAACTTTTTGGAATCGTTAAACATATTCCTAAAATTTAAGAGCACTACGAAAATGAACAAATTTGCAACTAACCTAAAATTATATCATAACTATAATCATAATAACTATGAAAGAAACTAATTCATACTTCACGGGCTTTAAATAATATATATCCTTTAATTATTCGATTTCCATTAATCAAAATAATATTAAATAACTTTGGTTTAATATGTAAATGTTAGATGTAAATGATGAAAGAAAATGATCATTATTTGAAATTGACTCTCAAAATTAAATATCCTTGCACTTCTAATTTTTCATTTCTAGTTAATTTTTCTTAGAAAAAAGAAAAAAAATTGCACAATTATTTATAAATAAAAAAGTCAAATATTTTTTTGGATAGCAATTTACCGTGTGAGTTTGAGGCAGCAAAAAAAAAAGACAATTAAGGATGTTGTAATCCGACAGAAAAAAGAATTCCCAAAATCGTTATCTTACCGATTCTATTTTTTTCGTCGCATAGATTTTCTTATGGAAACAAAAAACGTTTTATTTATTTCTTTGCTTAGCGAAACCCATTTTGTAATATCAAAATCTTCATTTTCACTCGTAATCTGCTTCTCCTTCATTTCTTCTGGAGGTCAAGAATTTACCAATCAGAGATCAGGTAAGATAACAGGGGGAAAAAGTTGTGATTGTTCGTTACTGATAGTACCTATCAGACAGATCTACCGCCCTTCTTCTCCTTCAACATTTTTGTTCTCATTCTCTTATTCAACATTCTATTTAAATATGCATTTGGCGGTTAACTCCAAGAAAAAAAAAGCACTCAATTGCTGATACATTCATTTATTACCAATCGTTGCAAACTTCATTGTTTCTAATATTTTTGGATGTGTTTGACGATCGATCCTATATCCTTTCCGTAGACAATCCTAAACTTTGTTCCCCATTTAAACAAAAAGCTTTAAATTTGATAGAAAAAGCTATGAAGATGCATGCTATGAAGAGAAATGAAATATTTTTCCTCCTCAAGATTTTGCTTGAGGTTTGCAGTTACCTAAAATTTGCAGAAATTTGATTTCCACAATAAGTGTATTACAGGGGAACAACAAGTTTTTTGATTTTTAGAAGTAATTATTCGACATATATTAAAAGTAGTTCTAAATAAAATTCGACTTTGTAAACTGTTTTTCTTGATAATTTTATGATAATTTGCAATGACGATAGGATGATGATAATCTTTCATTTATTAAAAAATAATATTGTAAAGAATAATTTTTCAGAGTGTTATCGAATATGAAGTAAACTGCGTTTAAATTTCATTGTAAAATCACCGTTGATATGTCATATTCGAAGCACTTAGGTCAAATTCAAAGGTCAGTTACATTGATTAATTTTTATTTTTCATTTCTTCAGTTCTATAAATTCTCTGAGAATTTTGGATGATTAAAAAATTTTTGTTTTCGTATCAAATGCAAGCAACACATCAAAGAAGGCCATATTTTTGGTGTCATCTTGAAATTATACAAATGTAATTTCTTTTTTTGCTACTCAACTAAATAAAATATCCGGACATTAAGATATATTATATACTATCTCTAAAGCTAATCAAATGACGAAAATTCAATTCCTTTACCAAAAAAGGGATTTTTGTGAAAAATGTTCTTCGTTATCAGTGCAATTTTTGCGAAACAAATACTCATCGTTAATGCAACCGTGATGAATGTCTTCACAACAATTCTAAGCCGCCAAATTGAAAATGCTAATTAGACGAGCAGCAATTACCGTAGCCATCTTTCGATAACAGTACGAATTCTTTCCAATCTTCATTTTTAGTGAGAAAGAAGAAGAGATATTTAGAACAATAAAAGGGTGTTTAGTCCTGTAATAAGATGGATAAGCATGATTCATGCAACTCCTCATATGGATATACGGATAGGTTAATTTAATATGTATAATTAAAATACTTAGATGCTCATTTGTCTCATTCATTCTTTCCTTCAAAGCAATTATAAAGGAATTAACGAAAAGTAAAATTATAATTTAATATTGATGAAATATAATTTTTGGTCATTTTAAATATCCACAGAAAGAAAATGTTTACTTTTATAAAATTCAAACAAATTCCATGAAATTTTATTTTTCTGCTAATACATGATTTTTTACATCGTTCTAAACGTCAATGCTTCTAAAATATTGAGACTTCTTCACTTTCTTAACTTTTATTTTGCATGCTATTCTGCAAGAAAGATATACGTATACTTTTGCTGATTACTTAAATGGATCAATTTTATCGTGCTAACATGCAGACATGCATGTTAGCACGATAATGCAATTTATTGATGCAATTTTTTCATTTTATAATAATCTTGAAAATGTCATTTTTTTAAAAATTCATTTGAATTTTGCTGTTTTGATTGACGAAATAGGAACAGTTAAAGTGATTAGTAACTGATTCTGTCACTCAAATTTAATGTGTTTAAGTAGTTTGAGCTCAAATTTTTTGAAAAAAATATATGTATGTGTGTATGTGTGTGTATCACATCGGAATGATGCTGTTCAAAATATGATTGAAAACTTGGCGGAAATATTTCTTGACGTAGATGGAGAGACAGCCAATGTAGTTGTGTCTCTGTGCCGATATGCATGGAATGTATGTATAAGTGACTCCGATTTTCGGGAGTCAGTTATAATTGCTACTGAGCTTAAGCCAACGATTTAAATCCACCCTCTTTTCCTTTTTTATTTTTAAATTGGACACAATCGGATGTAATTTGCTTTTGGAAACAGGAAAAACGTTTCTTGGATGAAATTCTCTTTCAAACAAAATCTTAGACAATTATTTTCTCCTAAAATTTTACAGGCTCATTTTACATTTTACTTGCCTTCAAAGAACTGCTGAATTTTTTTGACTCACAAGACTAAAAGTAAGTTGCTTAAGAAAGTTAATTTCGATTTTCCATTAGTTCATTATGTTTGTTTAAGCATATACTGATGAATATAGTGCATTGGATTCTTTACTTTTTGATACATCTTTCAATCACTGCCCAATTAAGTCCGCTTGACCATTGCTGCCGGTGATTCCCGTAAAATATTGAGACAATAACTCATGATTCGTTTCTACAGTACGTCAATTAGCTATTTATTGCTTGACGGTCAATTTTCCCAATCTCTTCAATACGTCAACCAAATTTCAAATATTTCATTTATAAAATTTTTTCAAAAAAATATTTAAAAGTCTTGGGTGAGAAGATTTTGTCCGCCTTATCAAAATTAGTCCCTTATCACTGCCATAAACCCATAAGCTGATATTTCAAACAGTTTTCTAACTGTTATTCAATATATGCTATGATCAACCGAAGATTTTTTCACTTATTTATCTAACATTCACGACGTAAAATGCATTCTGTTGACTATTGAAAAAAAGATGAAATGTAAATATTCCAACTCTCAAACGTTTTATTTTCAATTGTTCAATTCATTATTTCAGTTTCAGATTATTCTTTCTTTCCTTTCAATTTTTCTGTTTTTTTATTCATATCTTAATTCTTTCTATTTTCAACTTTTGACATTTCATTTTTCAATGCATTGAACTGTAAAATAAATAAATGTACCGTGCTACTGTAACTTTCTTGCCATTTTTGCTAGCATTTTGGTGCACAGAATGGTTTTCCTCAAAATTTGTTTTCAAATCTTTAGGTCATAGTTTTAGATTTAATTATAGTCGGAAGAAAAATTGCATCTGAGATATACCGTTCTCAAATCGGAAGAAAATAAAGATTTTACATTTTCATCAATTCCAATTTATCCATCACGTGGAAATACAAAGTAATGGCGTATTTTGAGAAGACAAAAAAATAACTCAAAACACTGAACGATGCATTGTCAGTGCACCATATTCTTCATAATGATCATTAATTACTATTAGTATCGAGTATCTGATTGTTTCATTTACGTTTAGAATCATACGTCTGGTAGTGAATCTGAATAGTTCAGAATGCGAAAAATTACGTTTTTAAAAAGTTATTTCAGCCACATGAAATTACATGTTAAAAAGCTGCATTAATTACGAGTCCCTTACATTTTTTACTTTTTATCTGATTGATGTCACAATTATTCACGTAATTATTCACATCATTGCCATATTACCAAGTACAGGTGTAATAATAATTGATAAAATATAAGAGAGCTAAATAACATTTTAATCTATTATTGAGCTATTCTAATTGTCTTTTAATATATTATTTAAAATAGCTATTTTCCAATATGAAAAGAAGACTTTTTCGACAAATAGCTCAAAAGACTATTTTTCGAAAATTGAAAAATTGAATTTTATGTTGCGAACTTGTGAACTAAGTGGAAAATTTGCCTCCGGGAAAATAATTCAATAGGAAGAGCGTGCGGGATGTTAGTACCGAAGGCATAAGAGTGAACATTTTCATTTTATTTCATACCGATCTAAATTTAATGAAAAACAAATATGCTTGCAAAAATTATAGCCAAAAATTTCCTTTTTATTCCATAAAGCAAAATGCTCGCAGCACATCGTTTCAATAATTTCAATTTTCGATTTATCTTATTTAAAATTCATTATTGGTGGCTATGATTATATAAACGCAATCTATGTTTATGCGGCATAATTACATGTAACCTTTCAATTCACTTGTTACGATAATAGAATTCAGTCAAATTCCTAATTATCTGCGTCAAATAATAACGAATCATTTATTTCAAAGGATTCTTAGTTTTATCTGATAAAAACGATGCATTTTACTGGCTTAATGTTAGTCAAGTCCTGCAAAATTTAATTTTAACTTTCTGCTTGTAAATTACGAATCTAAGATCATTTCCAGCAGTTCCTCTCTAGTATTATGAACAATAATTCATCATACTATGATTTTTAATTATGATCTCAAAAAATTAGATTTTTTATTGTCAATTTTTTTCTGAAACAAATTTATCTTTGTAAAGAATAGTAATACAAAGAATGGTAGTAATGAATAATATGGTGATCGAGGAAATGTAGCCAGTGGAGAAAACAAAAAATATTTTTTGGTCCATTAAAATTTGCAATTGTTGAACCTGTTATGTAGAGAAAAAGAGAGAAGATGAAAAAAGAAAGACAGGGAGAGAAAGGGGCAGAGACTTTTATAACGTTTCCTGTACTTTTAGAAGACATTTAAATGTTGATGATGAGACCAAATTGATAGATATTATAAAGAATTGAATTTAAAGATAAAAATTAAGTGATGTCTAGTAGTAGATATTATGAGGATTTCAGTATGAAAACTGAATGGGATAACGAAGGAAAAAAAGGTTTGGTTATTGGCGGAAAGGGTGGTTAAAGGTTAAAGTTCAACACTGCTAACAACCTATTGAAGATGAAAAGAAACGACGATTGATAGGAACAACGAAGTGGAAAATTGATAATATAGTAAAGATGGGACTTCTCTGTATTGCATTTTTCAACATGCAACGGTGATTCTCGTTCGTCCACAGAATTCATATTATTCTTCGAAGGCTGTTATCCGAGATGAAACAAGCTAATACAAATGAAGGAGGAGATGAGAAAGAGATGTTAGAAAGATTTGGTTGGCGACATTGTCTGATGCAGTTGAAGATTACATTTTAAGTTTTCATGGAAGAACACAAGCGGAAATGCAAGAAAAAATTTTGTCTTGTGAATATAGGAGAAGTTATAGAAATGATTGAATTTAGAGAAGTGACAATATCAGGAAAGCAGAATGTAAAGAAATACGAAGCGCTATGGATGATGAAACTAGCAGTAAAGTGAAATGGCACATTTTTTAAAGAAACTGTTTTTATAAAACATTAACGATTAGCAAATTGGATATCAGCAATGGATATCACCTTGTATTTGGTAACAGAAATGTGAAAAGAAGAAATCGCTGATATGGATTAGTGAGAGATCAATCAGACATTCAAATCAATCAAAAAAGACAAATTTCTTCGAAAAAGAATTATCAAAAAAAGTTACTAAAGTGAAAAAGATTTATTCTGATAAAAGCTTCTATGGGAAGAGTTATACGAATAAAACTCGCCATGATAAGAGAAGGATCAAAGGTGATAATGATATATGAAAGGTAAATAAAATAGCGATTCGTTGTATCATCCGTGTATTTTAGCACTGCTAATTCACCGCCTAGCAAGAAATTGCCAAATAATTTTTCAGTCCGTTCTTCTTGCTAATTATGGAATGGAAGAATAATAAAAGAATGTTTCGCAAATGCTTAACGACATTTCACTTTTCTTTTTTCTAAACCAGACAGATAAATATGCATTGAGAAATGAGTCATGCAATTCTTCATCACCTTGAAATGAATAAAAAAAACTGGAAATAGCAACAGAAATCAATGTCTAACTAATTTGTAAAATTTACGAAATAAAACTCATTCTCGAGAAGATCGAACAAACAGTCAATATATATTTTGAGAGCTCGTTTAACCTAAATTGTAAAATTGTTGAAGTGAAAAATCCTCACTGGCAAAGATCTTTGTTGAAAGAAATCAACTTCATAGACAGTTGTTATACTGATAATATTCTATAGCGGTAAAATATGATGTCCATGTCCATATTTACACCATGTATGATTACTATGAAATTTTCTTCGCTACAAAAGATCACTTTCTTGTAGTTAGTTCACTTATAAAGATGAATTACTAAAAGGACAAAAAGATTTTTAAGAATATTATCAGAAAGTTTGAAGACTCTAAAATTATCGAATGGAACAAATTTAAAATCTCAGGGAATTTTTAGAGATATGACATAATTTTAGATGTGATCCTAAACTCTTTCAACATCATTTGCATAAACAATAGTCCATCATGTGATCCAATGTTCATTTTATTGACCTAAATTTCACATCTGTCTCGTTTTATCACTTTTTTTTCATTCTACAATTTTTATTTTCTTTTCGCTTACATCATTTTCACCATTATATCTTTCCACTGTTTTTATTCATTAACTGCTGCCGCATTCAACAATATTTCGAAAATGTTCGCACTAAAATTATGATCTCGGATAGATCAATTGGGTCAATTTATATTTAGTGAATTAAAACATAGAAGATTAGCTCCTAATAGTTCAAATATCTTTTTCTGTAAATTCTGATCATTTAGTTTTACTTAATTAAAATGCGATAAGTGAGAAAATTGAAGCCATAAGTTTGAGTTCTAAATTGCCATTAACTGTGCGCCTGTTCACAATTGTATTACTATTTAATTGAGGATGGAATCAAATTCAAAATCATTGCAATGTCACTTTCAGCTGTGTAGCACTCATTGACACAACAACAAATATTCTCATAGTTCAAAACTAATTGTGCCCTTATTTCAAACAAAAAATTTTTTTCATTCCTTAATACATTTTGAGATATAAATAATATTTCCTTTTAACAGACAGTAATACTAAGTGTAAATAAACAATCAATGAGCAGAATGAGACTATAAATCAAATGTAATTATATAGCTAATAAATTTTCCATTATTATTTTAGAAATATGTATTTCAATTATTAGCTTATCATATTAGAGAAGTCAAATTTGTTTCGTTATTCATTTCTTTCACTTATAAATTCCATCTCTCACCTGCAACTGCAAATGCAAATAATTAATTAAGAATTGTGCTTGCATTTGTACAAACAAGAAACTCATTAGCAAGAATATTTTGATGGATATCATAAGCTAACAGTAATTTCTCATTTATTTGTTGAAAATCTATTCCATTTATGTTGTAGTTACAAATTGCATGATACCTTGCAGCAAACGTTTGAGCAAAATTTTTTTATTTATTCCATTTCTTTCGTAGATACAATCAACAAGTAAACATGAATAAAGAAATTCAATTTTTCCAAATTCTATTATCAAAATTGATGCTTGAGAAATTAAGATTTCTTTTTCTCGAGTTTAAGAGCAGAATTCATAACATATCAACTGGAAAGAACATAAAAGTATCTGCATTTTTTATTAAGGCTAAAGTAAGTATTTACGCCATGATAGTCAAGCCTGTTAATGCTTTTTAAAAACTACTCTGATTATAATAATTGTGATTGTAAATGAATAAGTTAATATTTGCGAATTCATTGTTCTAATTTCATAAAATTGCAGGAATCAACATGTTGTTGTAATATATTTTAGATAAAAGTTAAAGTAGTTCAGAAATTTCGGCAAGTTTTGTATTAAAATTCTAAAAATTTTATTCATAAATATCAAACAGAATCACTTGTCGATCATTTTTAAAGATTGAAAATAGTTTGTGCTTGTGATTACACATATTTTCGATTTAATTTTATAGATATTTTCACACACATACATAATTTTGAGGGTGTTTTGCATTTATTGTTTGCTTTATAAAATTCCATTTAATTTTACTTCACAAATTTTATGCTCGATTGAGCATCATACGCAAGCAAATATGTTCAGGGAGAAACAGGCTGCAGTAATAATATTAGAAGTAGCATTGGTTACATTATAATATTTTTTGATTTAAAATTCACTGGTTTAGAACGAATCAAAAGTTTTTTATCAAAGTTTCGGTGATTTTGCGAAAAAAAGTTTTATTTTTCAAATTTTTGCAACAAATTTGCGAAAAATTTAGGCCACTAGTGTTTGAGCGAAAATTTTTTGAAAAAACCTGAACTTTCCAATTTCTCAATGCATCGTTTAGCACTGCGCTGAGCTGAATATGGATGTAATTAAATTTTCGACATATAAATTTTTGAAATTTTTTCGCGTTTTACGCGTATATTAAAATGTATTGAAAGAGGACTCATACTCGAAACGTTATCATTATAAGCAATTTTTTTTTTTCAATTTCACATTAAACGAATCCAAACGAAGGGAGTTTAAAATTTTAAGAGGTTTTTAACGTAACAATCATTAAGTTAATAACAAAAAAAAAAACAAATGAATTGGAATGAATATTGCTTGCAACTGGATCAGGGCTCCCGATTACCCTCATCACTGCCTATCGAGAAATTTTGATGTATCATTTATGTTGAAAATCTCTACTCTCACTTGCTAAGTAGCTTCCCTTGTCCATTTCAATTTTCAGCCACTTATGGCAACATTTAAAATTACGAATCATGAAAAGGTCCATAATGCATCAATCACACCAAAAGAACGATAGGAGCCGAAACTGTCAAAACAGATTGGCAGAACGATTTACAATCCGTCAAATCGAAGAACAAAAATTATTACCATTACCATTTATATCGTTTTTTTTAATTACAATTCATTTTTCTGTGATTGATAGCGTTATACAAACATCGGAGAAAACTATCAGTTTAATTATTTGAAGCTTTGTTTGAGCGAAATATTGGTTCATGCACAAAATTTTGGAGATTTTTAATATTTTTTAATAAGCTAAAGTTTCAAATTATTTTTGTGTTGGTGTTTATTTCTCGTTTTTTGCGTGTTTTTAATGTTTATGAAAGATAAAAACAAAGATTTCTTTCTGCATTTATCTTCACTCATATTCATTTGTCTGGCATCGCTAAAAATCATGAGTAGGTTCTGAAATCGTCAGCCACATTAAACTTTTGTAATTAGACAAAATTTAAGAAATTGGTCCGATAATGATTGAGCATAAAATTTTATTTGGGCATTTCATCGTGGTGGAGTATATCCTAAGAGCTCACCTATACTGATTAGAAATGTTAATGTTAAATTGTCTGAACCTTAACGTGGATGTTGAACGGGACGGCCTGGTAATTGTAGCATGAACCTTTCCGTGAGATCATCATTGTGGCTTAATCGGATGTGTCATTAGCAAAAGATGCCTTGAGCTAAATGCTTTGGCTGATTCAATTCCGAAGTAGTCACCTGCTAATAATTATTATAGGTCACCATGAATGTATAAATAATAGTTAGCGAAAAATGGTAGGCTTGCTGATTGTTGTAAATCTTGGTTATGTGTAAAAGCTTGCTACATTGGAGAAAGTTTTTATCAAATAAAAAAGCCGAATGAGAATAGCGTGAGGAAGCAAAACGAAACGTTAATTTGTTAATTAATTAATTTTTCTAATCGATAAAAAGATTATTCTACTCTTATTACTACTTTTTAAAAGCTTTTATCACTTAGAATTTAATTGCATTTGACGATACTTTTTTTGTTTAGTAAGATAATAATTGAATTTAAAATGTGGAAAAAATCCATCTCATAAAAAAAATTAAATAAAAATATGTCTACAAATGTGTATGCTTAATGTAATTCAAAGTGAAAGGAATGGCGTGAAGAAAAAATGAGACCAAAGGACATGATGGTAAAGAGTAAATGCAGTGTTAAGTGGAAATTGGAGAGAGTTTCAAGCTATTTTCATTGAATTTTCAAACAAATCTGGTCGTTGATCTTTCTCTTTTCAGCTGCTAACATATAAAATTTAGTTAGGCATTTCAGGCATCACAATCATTTCATTTTATAGCGATCTGAAATTAATCATAATTTTTTTATCTTTTTGCGCTTTGCAATGATTCAATTATATGCCTGCATGTACCTGGATGTATAATTGTATATGTAAACTCATCAATGAATGAATTTACTTATTTGCAAGGCCAAAGAATTTGCATCTTTTTAGTAGGACCTTTTTTAAGCTGCAGATAAAATATGAACGTGTTTGGCACAAATTCAAAACTCATTTATTCTGCAACTTGTTGATATTTAATTATTTATCTGCTATATGATTGAATATTAAATGAGAATTTCAATTAGTAATTACAGATAATAGACTGAGTGGTAAGCAGTAATTGAAAGTAATAGAGATGGTAGAGTTAGTAAATAAATGAAAAGGATAGAAAAAGCACAAAAATGAAAATACATTCATTGACAAAGATTAGTTGGCGCGAAATTATAAATGAAAACGATTAATTATATATTCAATTAATAAATTAAGAAAAGGAAAAATTGTTACAATAATACACTGCAGATTTTATTTAAAATATAAATGATTAATTGTTATTCACAATCAATAATAATACCAATATATCTTTCAAAATTACAAAAAAACGATCTTTTTCTTATTTGATAAATAAAATTTTAGCAGTAATCTTTTAAAATATGAATCCTTATATCTCTCATATTATTTCATAAAAAATTTTATTCCAATTCACGTTCCCTCTTTTGCACTTCTATTTGCAATCTTTCTTCATCTCACTCTAATTTTTAGGTCAAATAAAAGGAAGAGTTACATAGCAGAGGCACTTCATCTTTCATTTTCCATGATTCGTAATTAAAAAGTTGCGAAGCTTTTAAACGCAAAAAAAGAAATGAAAAGACTTGCACACATAAATACAAACATACACACACACACACAACACACACGCGCACAAATATAAACTGAATGTAAAAGAGCATTCCCCATTTTTGAATTTTTCCAAAAATTTTACTAATGATTTACAAGTTGTCACATTACTCATTCACTTTTTACCTTCTCATAAATCAATCAATTAATCTGATAGTTATGATACACGTATACGTCTACATACGTGTATGTTTATATGTTTGTAGTATGTGTACGTGAATGACTCTGAGAGATTTGCCTATTTTTAAATGAATGTCTGTGAGGGTTTGTCTGTGCGTGTGTTGAAAATCGATGCATTTGCATCGTTTCAAAAAAGCTATTAAAATGCATTTTCCAATTTCGTTGTCACAAGCTCAAATATAGCTTATATGTATGAATATGTGTGTAATCATCCTCCCATCTATGTCTTTCTTCAATTCTCCTATTTCTATCATATCCTTTTGGTTCCCATTTTATTTCATTAGCTAATTCTTTTTTCCTATTTAACTCTTAATCTTCCTAGCACTTCCCTCTCAATTTTCTTTTGCTTATTATTTTGCCGGCGCATGTGATTGACATTTAACAAAAAAAGAAAGAAAATTTTAAATTTCAACTAAAAAGTTATAGCTTAGCATTACAATATAGATGAGAATATTAATTTGATTATTACATTTAGGACCACAAGAGTTGAGTGACCAATTTTTGCTAAATTCATATAAGTCCGAGAACGGCACAAATATTGGAAATTATAAAAGACTTCTGTCAACGATAAAGTGTCGCTTTTTAAATAGTAGTAAGGAAGTTATTAAGCAAAAAATGAAATTCCGAAAAATAATAACTCAATAGATTTGTATTCACCAAAGAAAGTTTGTATTTTATTAATCATATTGATTTATGACCTGCTTTAGTTGCTTCTCAGACCTTCATTATTGACAAAGCTTACATTTTCTCTCGGCATTCCTTCATTTTGAAATTCTAAAAATTTTTAAAGAGGCATGTGATGTGAGAGTGAGTGTTTTCCCTTCCCTTGCTCCCTCCCTCCCTCTTCTCTCTCGGTGTTTTTTTGGGTAAATTTTTTCGATAATCAAATTTCAATTTCAAATCGTCTTTTCTTAGCAATTTCTCTCTCTTCCGTTTTATAGCCTTCATTTTTTTCAAAAAATTTTTAAATTAATTCTATCTTTTTACTATCCGACTCCAATTGCTTTTCCTGCTCTTCATCGCTCACTGTCTCCCTCTCTCTCTTCTCCTTTCTCAGCTAATTGACGCCTATTTTCAGTTAACTTCAACAGTTTAACAATATTGTGTTAGTGATTTTTTTGTGTTTTTAAAATTCGGAAATTTTTTTGTTGTCTTTCCGCTTTTATGAATTTTAATGGACAGTGAACAAGAATTCAAACATTTTCTTTTTTGTGAAAGAAGAAAACAGCGTTAATGGCGGAGAGGATGAGAATCCAAAGATAATGGGATTGGTTTTGAATTCGGGTTTAAAAAAGAAGTTGTGGAGAGAGTACTATTTGATGAAAAAGAAGAGAAGAAAATGCGAGGGATGCATTGTGTATAAAATGCAAGAAAAGATGTGAAAAAAATTAGAAATGAAATTGCAAAAGTTACAATGATCATTTTTGATGGTTGTTCGAATTTGATATTATTTTCAAGTGACGGATTCCACATGGTTAATACGTTCTTGAAAAAAGCTATAAGTAATAAAGTATTGATATAAATTTCAAAGTTAGTGCTTAAAAAGATTCAAAATGTGAATAATTCATATGATATTTCCAAAATATTATCAACATATAAAAGTATTCCCTTTTGAATTCTCATTAATTTTATTTTATCAAGAAAATTTTTTTGTTTCATTCAATTTGAATTCTAATGAAATCAATTACCCTCAATGATCGCAGAGAGTAAAATGGAAGATCGGAATTTCTTTGGTAAGATTTTAACAATTTTTTCGATTAGTATTTACAATTTAAAAAAGTTCTAAAATTCCTTAAAAAATTAAGAAGTGTTGATGATAAATAATAATGATTAATGTTGTTGTTACTGATGTTGTTAATGATGCTATAACTGTTGATGATGATGATGATATTGACGTGGGTAGTAAATAAGTGATTTTTTTAATTAATAAATAAATGATTCTTTTGCAGAAATTTAAAAATTTCTAAAGTTCTATAAAATAACTATTTCTTATACTCGATAGCTGCAGAATCCAATCTTTTTCTTATTCAGTTTGTGTTTGTTTGATTTTCAAACAATAATTTCATTAATATATTCTTCAATTTGAATTTCTTTTTAATAGTGAAAAAAATAGTTTCATTAAAGGAAGCAAAGAGCGACTAGTTATGGACATAAATATATTGCAAGTTTTTTCCAATTTACATCAAGTTTTTGGGGAAGTAAAGAGTAGAATTGAAATGAAATATTTGTATTTGATTTTGTAAAAAGTAACTTATTTATAACTATTATATGGGCTTGTTTTGAATTAATGTGAAATATTTACTACTTCGGTACATGAAAGATTTCTAAAAAAGAAAAGAAACATTTTTAATTACAGCTGTCCATTTATTTGTTTCGTAGTTAGATGCACTGATGTTATTTCAGTGCAATGGAAGATAATTTCGATGATGAGGTGACTGAAATTGTTGCTTCATAGAATTTGAGAAAAATTAATTTTACATTTTCAGGATATTTACTTTGAAAAATGTGTTGCAAATGGATGACATCTCATTTTAAAACGAAGAAACCGGAGTTTAAAATGGATTTGAGTACGTTGTTGCTATGTTGAAGTGAAGTAAAAGAAGCATTTATTGTTGCGAATAGCTCCATCTTCCATTTTCATTGTTCATCATCCATTTCAATTTCCATTCTGGATGAGCGATATTTTTTGGTTCATATTCCATTATTATTTATTTGCCTGTTATCGACATTTAGTTTTTTTCTTCTTTTTTAAACTGCATGGTCAGACAGTTATATTTTTTAATTTTGTCTATCCGTTCATTAATTTAAACGTTAACAAGAAATTTCAAATAAGTTTTGCTATTAGATTAATGCATATTTCATAGAAAACTTTTATTCAGTTGCTGGTTGCTCTTTTTAAAAAGTGTAAAATTTCTTGTACAGCATTTTAAAATTATGAATCCTTTTCATTCTTAGACAAACAGCCTTTTTAAATTATAATTCAATTATTTTATTCTTTCTCTTTCTTGACAAAATTTAAAATTTTCGGCTCCGTTATTTGAACAAAAGATTTAATGATAAGGTTTTTAATTATACTTATTATCGCTGAACCAAAATGCTTTTAAAGTTTCGAAATAAGTTGGAGTATTTTAATTTCATTTGTAATTTATGAAATTATTAAATCGTTTGAGAGGTATGTCAAGATTAATTCACGAATTCTATTTACTTGCTTTTGCATTTATACAAATGGATACTGAATAACTATTCAATAAAGCTTTAGTAAAAGTTTCATTAATGAGTTTTGAGCAATGAGTGAGAGAGTGAGTAAAAGTAAATTAGAAGTAGTGAAATAGTATTTTACTAACATGCCGTAGTAGTATTGATAGTTGTGATTTTGCAAATGGCAATTAGTGAACTGCTTTTGGATTTAAAAGCTGAAAGGGTGGAGTTTGGCAATCAATTAAATAAGAATTTTTCTCAAAAATAGTTTCAAGTTAGTAGTAGCGACAATTGTTGTATCAAAACATAGTTATAGCAATATTATTGCTTTTAGTATATTATTGTTTAATTAAGATATTATTGTATAATTTGTTAAGATATTCAAGAATAACATGAATGAAGATTGATTTAGAACAAGAGAATTGGTTGTTTACTCTAAATATCATATCAAATTGAAAAGTTTCTTTAATTACCTGCATAAATAATAAGCCACAATTAACATATTTTGCATTAAATGCATTTATATTAAACTATTATCGTGTAATTTATCCTTTCATTTGAATCTATAGTAAATCTATGTTTGTTAATTTTTTATCGGAAAAGATTATTCATCATTTGAACCGATTTATTTCTCTGTTCATTGATGCAAAATTATCTTATTGAGAAGGCTAAGTTCAGAGCAGTTCATAGATTTAATCGTGAAGAAATAAAAAAATCAAATATTTGTAAGATTTCATTTTGATTTATTGATAAGCTTTGAAATGGTACCGTCAATTATCAATCTTCATTTTATACTTTCTTATAGTGCCCACTTTAGTGAACATCAATTGGTCTTAATTAAAAGAGCATCCAGACTAATATCATTATCAGCATATTTTGGAACTTAGCAATTTTACATGACAATTTGCCTGGCAATTATTTTTTGCTAGATGTTAACGAAAATATCGTGAAAGTGTCACGAGGTCGTGGGGTGAATAAAGATCATATTTCATTTCTATACTGATAATCTATTAACAAAATTTCTTGCAAACTGTTGCTCGACTTCTTTGCATGCACATTACAGCAAGAAATGTTTAACTATTCACTAGAGCACATTAATTTTTCAAAATATTACTTTTTTTATATTATCAATTTTTGTGATTGGCCATTATGTCATTTTCAATTGAATTAGTTAGGCATTGAAATGCAACTTTGTTTTACCGACCGTTTTAATGTTCTCAATAAGAGCAATATTTCATTAAATAAATTTGAAATTCAGTGAAGCATTTTGAAATCGAAGAAATTTGGTTGGTTCCTTAAAAAAAAATGCATAGAAGCAACAAAACAGTCCGATCCATTCATTCATTTTTAATTTTATTACAGCACTGAAAAATTTTTCTCGGCGAAGTCACCTTTTTTTTGGAAAAAAGATTCGTAATTTTAATTTGCTTGAAAGCATGCACTTACAAATCGAATAATATTTCAATTGCTGTCTTTGAAATTGGAAAAGGCTTTCAAAGCTTTTTAAAAATATATATTTTTTCTCCCACTCTCCATCTTTGCACTTAATGGATGTGAAATTAAACTTTTTGGAAAATATGCGAAAAAAAGTTCGAAATTTGCTTTGAATTGACAACAAGCTGTGAGATTGACAAATATTTTGTCATACAGTTTTTCTCAATTCTTCCAAAAGTCATTAACTATTTTTGCAATTATTCAGCTCAAATAATTTTCCAAATTTTCATCTATTTTCCGAATTTTTCTTCAATAAGAAAAATTCCGGACAGATTCGATAGTGATGAAAGTAAACATTTGGCTAAGAGAAGTAATGTTGGAAGTTTTTAAACATTGAAATATTTTACTTTCAAAGTTTGTCTTGTGATTCTGAAAAATATTTTTACGTCCATCTGGATTATATTAATTATGGCATTATCTATGTTATCTGTTTTAATCTTGCAGAGGCGTTTTATAAAGACTATTCGCAAGCTTCTTTTTTTTTTTTGCTTAATATGTAGCTTTTTCAATCATTCTATGCAATCGGCAAGCAGTTAATCTTATATTTTTGACTCTTATTGGCTTTCCTATTGATGAAGCTTTGCAGCATCATTCAAATAATTTTTTGAAAATATTTTAAAATTAAATTCTATAATCTGCTAGAATTTTAATCAAATAGGCAATATCATTTTCAAGAGAAATGCACACGTGCCAGGAAGAAGAGAGAGAGTTATTGCTTTTCCGATAAAGGTCTGTATGATTTGTAATATCTGTCATTTATTAATTGAATGTCATTGAATTTAGTTACACTCCAAACATAAATACATCTTTCTGTGTAAAAAAGCTTTTTTGCTGATGGAATTTCAAATGGATAATGATGAAAGGATTGTTTAAATTCTTCGCAACATTTCATTTCTGATAAATTCGTTAATTTATAACTTAATTTACACGTGTTAAAAATTATGTCAAAACTTTTTTTACTTATCAGCAATCATTAGAATACTCTTAAGAACATTTGATGCCTTAAAAGCTCTTTGCATATTAGTTTTTTTTACGTATCACGTAAGTGATATGATCGCAGATAGTTTATGAAGAGACGCTCTCGTGATTATGTATTAGACGAAAAACGATGAAAATGAAAAAAGACTAATGAGCTGTGAATCAGAGGGTATTTTGAAGTTTACAGTGAAAATTCTCATTCACTTCGTGGCACACGAAGAATGGTATCACACAACGACAGCAGAACCTCTATTTGGACAATTTAACATTTTACATGAAGAGAAGTATTTTATATTTCCATAAAAATGTTATATGCATTTTATTGAAATGAAACAATTTAAAAAACTGAAAATTATAATTTTGGCATTAAGTAAAATAATATTATTATGCTATACGAGAGAGCCAAAAAGATCATCATCATCATTTCTCGCTGTAGAAAATGCTACCTTTTCTATGATGTGACATTTGACACAATACTTTTTAGATTTTTTCGTTTTTTGTGAAATTTTTTTGTTAATATTTTGTATAAAAGTGATTGTTTCTTTAATTTTTAAAAGCAGGGCATTTCATGAACTTTGAAAATTTTTTTCATTCCTTGTTAATCGACTACCAAAAAAAAGCCCAAAATTTTTGAAAAGAAATGAAAGTTTTGTAAAAAAGCATGATAGCAGTATCAATTCATTTTTACCTTTTCTCGCACTTAGTGCAATCAATTTTCCATCTGAAATTTGCCAAACTCTATCACTCTTTCTTTCGAAATATTTTTCAATTGTTTAAAATAAAAATTTTGTTAATTTTTAATGTATTTTTTCTAAGATTTTTACTCCATTTTTTTGATATAAATTTCTTTTAAATTTTTGAAGTATCAAAAAAAACTGGTAACTTTGAAATCGTTACAATTTTGCAGTAAGCTTTTGTAGCAAAGTCAGGGAATTCATACAATTTTTTGATCAATAAAACGGAATTGAAAAATTAAGAAAGTAGTAAAACAATAGTGACATTAATGAGGAAAAAAAATTTCTCGTTCACTGTTTAGTTCATTCTCAGGACTAAAACAAGCGAAATGAATTATTTATTCCAAAAATTTAATAACCAGATCTGACGATCATGAAATAAAAATAACTGACCATTTTTAAGGGTCATAAATTGATTTTATTGAAATTCATGTTTAAAATTTCATTTTATTACATTTTTATTTGCAAATTAATCATTAGAAATTTTTAAATGCAACACCAAAATCAATTTATCAGAAATAAAATTTGTTTCTTTTCAAATATATGAAACCAAAAAAATAAAAAGAAAAAAGCTAGCCCTTCTAACCTTGGAAAGTAACTTTTGGAAAAAAAGAATTTCTCTCACAATCAACCATTCATTGTATATCGATAATGTAGAAGAATTTTTGTGATTAATTAAAAAAAAAAAATTATTTGATATACTTTCTTTGGATGAGAAGAGAGTTGGTTGAATTGTCAGAGCTACCGTTGTTGGCAGTGATGGTTATTGATTTGAAGCTTGAAAAGCCTCGGATACACAAACAAACAGATGGACCGAGACGGAATGGGAAATACTTTACTTACATGCATGATATACATTTCATTTCAGGGAGACATAATTACACAACGTTTTTGGTGGACCCCAAATGGCTCCATTTCAATTAAATTACCAATTTTCTTCTCAAAAATAAATTTTTCTTTGTGTCTTTTTCTCTCTTATGAATATGTATTCATGTATGTTATATGTTTTATTTGCTCATTGGCCCTTTGCAAAAATAGTGGGCGCTTCTTCGAAATATCAAAGTCTTTTCTTTTTTTTTTTGATATAAATATGAATGTTCCGTTCTCCGCTCTGTCCACTTTTTCATAGCTCAATGTTATGTAAAATTTCGTCCCATATAATTTTTAATTTAATTTACTAAATCTACGATAAATCTAAATTGATATCATGACTGAATAATGGTAATTGCTTCATTTTTCATTGAATTACTGTAAAGAAAACAATTCTAACTTTCAATCTAAAAGGTAAAGTCTTTGTTGAGAAATTTAGTAACTTCGCATAATAAATCTAACGTGTAGATTTTGATTATTCAAATTTGAATGATGATTGCGAATGCTACAAATTTTTATTTTTAATAATTTGAATATTGGTTAATTCTGTAAATTTTGCTTTATTATTTCAAGAAAAATGTGTTTTTGCAAAAGGTAACATTATCATTTTGAATTAAATAAACTCACTATTATTGCATAACGAATATTCGACCTTCTGTTATATCCAATTTTAGGAAGAAGTTTTAGAGGAAATATCAGTTTCTCTTTCATTTCACAACTATAAAATGAAGAAGTGATGGCTTGAAAAGTAATGTAATGATGCGAGATATTGCTAACACATCGTTGACTTGCAACTCATGCACAATACTGTGATTTCTATCTCATTTCAGATCTGTTACATCTTCAGACCAAAAAGTTATGGTACTTTGTTGAAGTGAACAGCTATATCTAATTGTATATTTGGCAGAACAGACAATATTTGGAGTAAGTCTGATTGATAATAGTTATAATGGATATGTAATGTAAAGTAAATGATTTCTCATTAAGTTTGTCTGTAGACAGATATTCTAAAAAACAAATTCGAAATTATTGATAGTTTCAATTATTCAAATACATAAAAATTTTTTCTGGCTGGAATTGTTTTACGTCATCAAAGTTGTTTGTTATTTTATCAAGTGAACAATTAAACACTTTAGTGCTATCAAGTATTTTATCAAAATCATTTTCGGACAACATTATGAAATAGAATTGACCACGACAATGCAGTTCAAAGCATATGGTACATATCTTTAACTGGAAATCATTATATCAAATGTTGGCTTCATCAAGTGAAGCAGTTCAATTTGATTTGTCATTACCAAAATTTAAAGCAGAGCAATATCAGCGATTTTAAGGCAGAGATTTTAAGCAGAGAAATATCAGCGCTTGGATATGATTGCATATCATTAATCCAAAGCCGTTCTCATAACTTTGGCAGAAATATATATTTTTGATACTGGACGAAGTGCCTAAATTTTCACAACAAATTAGCACCATAAATATTAGCAAAGAAAGTGACAACGTCAATGGCCTTCGGATATTCGTAATTCTTCGTTGTAGATCTAACTGAATAAATATAAAGCTAAAAACTGTCATTTTTCTTTAACGGGCAAATGCTTTTCGAAAAAATAAAAAATTAATAAAAGAGGGAGGTGGTTTTTTCCTTGCTCGATGCTAAAAGTTAGTAGCTTTTAAAAAATTTTCCAAAAGAAAAACTTCCAAATAAGGAAGGAGAAATGAGGTGCGCTCTCATTCTAAGTTAAGTAATGCTACGCTTCAGTTAGCTCCTCTCAAAAGAAAAATTTAGAAAGTTTATGTTCCTCTCATTTCTTCTATATCCTCCCATCCACATTTACTTTTCTCTTTACACTTCAACAATTAAAAGAAAAAAACCCTTTTAAACTTCATTCTTGCCTCACAAAACTTTCTGTTTTCTTTAATTAAAAAAAAGCCTTTGTTCGTGTGCATTTCCCATTTTTAAACACGTTTATTTCCATACATAAAACTTTTTCAGTTATTTAACTTTTTATTAAAACGCTTGTTACTGCTAGAAAAATATCCATTTAGCTACATTTTTGCTAAAATTATGTAATTATATGCATATTAAAAATATAGGCCTTCCAGTATGTTGCAAAGAATGATTACCTAAAGTATTTCACATACTTTTTATCAGTATTTATTAATTGCATTCAGTTAGTTCAGAAAATTTTCCATCAGTGTATCGAGAATTATGCACTTCTTCAAGCATATATTATTATCAATAACTAAGTTCTTTTACATCCCAACTTATTATGGCTTTTGGCTTATTGAAATTATGTATGTGACAATTGAGCAAAATTCATTCAACTATCATTTCTCATTTTTTTAAGGTAATATGATTATCATGCGATAACGATAGAAAATGGTATCGACGAATACATTTCTTATCAGACTATCTTCTGTAATAATATGTCACTTATTGTAATATAACTTAACAGGTTGGATTTTTCTTTTTGTTTCTTCTTCAGATTCTCAGTTTTCATTTTTTTTATTTGATTTGAAATGATTGAATTACGAATATTTGTCTGAACTATGTGTAAATATGTTTAAACAGAGATGAAAAGAGAGGATTCAATTATATATTTCTTCCTTTACAATTTCATCTTTTCTCGTACTTTTGTATGAATAATATGCATGAAATTATTGTAATTTTGAAAGCGAAATAATTGAAATCAAAAAGCCAAAGTGAAAAATTACTTTGACACTTAACTTTTTTAATGTTATCTGCCGTAAATAGAATAAGAGATGAAATAAATTTTTTCTTTTTATCAGCAACTTTTGAAAAGATTTCTTCCAAAATATCATTATTAGAAGAAATGTTTTTTTCCCATTCATTTTTTGTTGCGTAATCTTTTGCTATGAGTTACCAAAACGGTACAAGATTTTTGATTATTTAGCTAGTATGAGAGTATTGGAATTGAAATAACTGAAATCAATTTCGAATGAATGAAACATATAGCGTGCATCAATTATGCTCGTGTTCCAATAAAAATTGTTTACATCAAGCTATATTATTCTTTTTTTCAGTTTAAAAGTATTTTCATTATTTTTTACTCATCACTCAATTGATCTGTGAACTTCCCGCCTTTGAAAACGTCCCTTCTTTTAATTTGTGAAAATTAACTTTCATTATTAGAATTTCGATTTCTTATCCTCCCTGCAATCTAATTCTCATATTAATCAAAACTATAAATTTCTAATATTTAGATCGAAATTTTAAATTTGAGGTCAAAATCGGTCCAACTATTCTGTCAGCCATTACCTTCTTTATATTTTGCATTGATTTAGACCAGTAAATTATATTCTATTAAGCACTCAAACATAGAGAACTACTTTTAAAAAATATTTTGAAAGTCTTTTTAACAAAAATGCATTTTTTATTTCAATTGGATTTTTGTGTGCATTTAAATAGATTCAAAACTGCTTCCTGAATGTCCCAGAAAACTTTTAAAAAAAAACAAGAGGAGAAAAGGAAGGTTATAAACGAGAAGTGGATTTAAGAATTTGAAAAGATTCAAAAGCGAACATCACTTCTCCCGGATCTCTGATTTCCTGTAGTATTGGTAAAAAGAATGATACCGAAATTTTTAATTAGATAAACTTTTAAGTGAAAACTGAAAATTTGCTTCTTATTCAACAATAAATGCGATATATGGGAACTGCTAAGCAGAAATAAATGAATAGATTAGATTAATTAATGATGGAAATTGAAGACTGAATAATAAATTTCGTTAGACATATGGAGAGAGATATTCCATAAGGAGTCACTCTTCTGATGGTGTGATACTTGCATTGATTGAAAAGTATAATTCATTTCGAGAAGTTCTCCATCACAAACTGTCTGATCATATTTTAGAACAGCAAAAGCAACAGTATTATGTAATCCGACTCAAACAAATTAATATTTGAATTACTCTTTTTCTTTTTTCAGAGTTAATTCTTTTACTGAAAAAAGAGTTGTCTATTTTTATCATTTCATTTGAGTTTAACATTTGATCCTTAAATCGGTAATGATAAGTTAAGGAATAAGTTTCGCACGATTTAGCTGTATGAAATTAATTTTTAAATCGTATTTTAAATTAAATCAATTATTAGGGAATAGTTTATTTGTTTGTTTTTATCACTTCATATAAATTAAATTTAGAGATCGTAATAGCGAACATTTGGAGATTTATTGGAAATTATTATATATCTGGGAGATAATAATTATTCGTTATCGGTATCAACCACCATTTTTTAGAGTGTGAAATTCATTTCACTAATTAGCAAAAGAAGAGATAATGTACTTTTGAATAATTTATTTAAAAAAGGAATCTGAATAAATGAAGTAGTAAGTTGTATACGACTTGGATTGTCTTATTCTAGACTAGATCGAATATTAGGAAATAGCTGCTTTTTTATCATTTAATTTAATTGATAAATAATCACCGAAATAATAAATCATTGATAACAGTTCTTCTTTTCGCATTGAACACAAAATTTGTTCATTGGGAAGCTCTTTGTTGCTGCGATTTAAATGCAAATCTAATGAGGGCGCTGTTTCATTACGAACCAAAAAAAAGATTTGAAATTTTGCGTTGCTAAATTTTTCTATGTACAATTTTGTTCCGTCGTTTTTTTTTTCATTTAGAATTATTCGTTTTCATGCTTTTTCAATTTACTTGAAGCACTTTTGAACAATTTACTTAGCTTAATTTGTTCCCTTGATTTTGTGCTTCCGTGGTAGAAATTCAATTATTTCAAAGTGGAGCATTTACAAATTGATTTTATTTCTTCATTTTTTTCTTTTTTTGAAATCTTTTTCTAAATTTTTCATTTAACACACCTGTTTGTTGATTTTAATAACAGCACCAAAAATTTTATCCTGTTTTATTGTTAGTTTAATACAGTAAATAGTATACAAAGTTGCGATTTCAAGAAAAAAAAAGAATTAAGGAATATATCAATTTTTCAAAAAATGGATATTGCATTAGCTATAATTTCCGTTATTAAAAAGGAAAAAACATATAAAGTTTAATTTATATAAAGAAAAAATGGTGTCTAAATGTATAAAAATCTAAAAATGAGGATTAATTTGAATTAATAAACCGAGAGATTTCACGGAAGACAGATGTTTTTGGGAAATTATTAATTTCTATTATCTTGTCATAATTTTGGAGTTTCATCAGTCTTCTTTAAATCTTGCTTCCCTTCCCGTTATTCTATCTTTGTTAAAAAAAGAACTAATAGACTAATATAATTTACTTACATACTCTTTCCACATAATTTATTTCTCATTTCGTTAAATATCGTTCTCACAAATTTACAAAATAGGATGCAATATTTATCTAAAATAAATTAGATATACACAGAATTTGCATATTTTGTATTGAAATCATTATTACAGAACTGACATAATGATTTATTCCTATCTCGGGAATAACAATTTTACCTATATTTCTAACATAGTCATTTTTACCTGCATTTAGCACAATCATTTAGCCTTTCAATTAATAATTGCATAAATTGCATTTTGATATGAATTTCTCACAATTATGAATGAATCATCACTTAAAAATTTGTAAGATTAATTTCAGTCAGCAAAAGATTAACGAACTGTGAATGAATCAATTTTTTTCTTCCAACAATTGAAATACTTTTGAGGTCAAATTAGTCGAATTGGATTGAAATTATACATTTAAGAACTATATTTATTTGTATTATCCTAATTGATAATACTGCTATTCTCGCTGTAATCGCTTATGAAAACTTCAATTAGTTAATGATATTTTTCGAAAGTAATCATATCAGTTAACGATCACTCTGAAATCAATTATCTATAATTACTTCCTATTTAGGCGCACTGCAGCAAAATGGATCAGAAAAGAGTTTAGCATAAAATAACTGGATAGATTATTTCGTAAAATGTTGACCACACGAAATTTATTGATCTTTAGCCTAAGCGCTTTAAATCATTTTAGAATTTAATTAATTTTTGTTTGCGAAAAAATTCTTTCAGAGCAATGAAATGCCATTTACTTCAAATGATGACGAAACAAAAACAAAAGCAAATTTTAAAATTCTCGGCTTTTATTGCACGATTTGAAATTGCGCCCATATATCGAATTAGTTTGCATTTTGCAGAAGCTGCAACACACACATTATATTCTCGCATTTTTTTCCTTTAGTATTTAAAGACTATTTTTAACATTATTCAGTATTAATGTGAAACTGTTAAGAAACTATGCTGAATATTTCGAATAGAGAAAAAAGAAAAATTGCAATAAACAGAATTAGCATTGTTAAAAAATTTTAGATCGACTTAGGTTAAAGATTAATAGCAAAATTATCATTTTTTCAATAAAAATGACAATTAGCCTTTGAATTAATCATAAGGATTTAGTGTTGTCTCTGTCTCGACCCATCTCTAAGCTTCATGCCAAATACGACGCTATACGATGCTTCCTAAGCTTCATTATCAGTTTGGATAATAAAATTTTAATTTAAAAAATTCCATCGAAAGCTTTGGTCACGCAATATAGAGTCCGTGAAGCAAACCGCAATGTATGTCAAAAAATTGGCTCCAAATTGGCAATATTAGAATTTTGTGGTAATTCTTCATTCATTTTATTAAATTTTCTTTACGCTTTTTTCCTTTTAATCTCGTTTTTCTTCTTTCTTATTCACTTTTTTAGTTTAATTTTCATTTAGATGCGATTAATGTATTTCTGTTGTTGATTCACATTGTTGTATTCCACGTTTCTATCGCCATTTTCTTCTCATTCCTTATCTCACTTGTATAAGTAAAAAGCGAGGATTTAATACGTTAGCCATTGATCCCATTGGTCACCAGTATTTACAAGTAAGTCAGTGACATTCTAAACTTGCTTCGCTATTTTTAATCATATATAATAAATATGTGAATTAGACTGATAATGACCTCACCGATTTCATTTTTCACAGGAAAAGAAAGAAGAAAAACCGAGTGCTGATAATTATTTACGTGCTGTGCACGGAAATGGCATACATGACCTACATGACCCTTATAACCTTTTGTAACTCACTGATACACATGTAATATTCGAATTGTGTCCGAAAATATTCGAATATTTTGAAATGCGGTAATATTGCGCTCCAAATCACCGCCATAAATGCTTTTTGAACGATATTTAAATTATCGCTGAAAATAATATTGTTATTGTTGAATTGTTACTTTTTGTTGTCTTTATATCACAGCTTATCAAACTTTTTATTGACATGCTGTGTATGTATGTGTGTTTGTGTGTGTATGCATGTGTGTATGTGTGTGTGTGTGTATGCATGTGTGTGTATGTGTGTGTGTGTGTGTGTGTGTGTGTGAAAGAGAGTGTGTGTGTGCACATCGACCCGCTTGCCATTCCTTTTCTGTCCGTCTGGTCTGTATTTGCAGATGAGACATTTGCTTCAAATCGCAAAAGAAAATGCAAAAAACTGTATGCAGCAACAGCAGCAGCTAAAATCATATTTTTCTTAATCTGATAAAAAACTTTTCCTCCGACTTATTCATCTTTTCTCGGGTCGACTATTTTAGGAATTTACGCATTTTTATAGTAATAGCAGCAGCAGCAGCAGCAGCAGCAATCCCTCTTTTTCTTCCCTTTGACCCAACCCTTCCCCTCTCCACCCATCCTAATCCAACCTTTAAAAAAGAAAAACTCCATTTCGTATTCAACATCCAACAACGTTCACTCAAAACGGCGCCACATATCTGCATTTTTACTCATTCTGCTTCTTTATGTTTATATGTTTTCTTGATTTGTTATGCAATTTTCAAAATTATCTCTCAATATCAAATGTTTCTATTAAATTGATGATTTCTGATTTGGAGGTTTAGTGGCCTAAGTCTATCAAAGTTGAACAGGCGAATGGTATGAGCCTGGCCATTGACGGATAATTATACAATTCGAAATAAATTCCATTTTTAAGCATGTAACTGCCTTCCATCTAAGCAGGAAGAACGAAATTAGCATACCGTTCCGAGCGCAATTGACAGTTTAAGCTATGAATAGATGAATTCGCCCTAATTTTAATTTATGCAATAGGTAGTATTGAAGACGATTAGTCGAAACGGGCTAGTTCGCATAGGGATAAAAAACAGGGGTCAAGTTAGAATTGCTGATAATTGATGAGATATGGGTAATAACTTCACTACATGTCGTACATGTGCGTATTGTCTCATCAGTCAGCATTAAAAGAAACGGTGGCAATCAGAAATATCCGAAAATCTGAGCATAATTGCTCTGACATCAATTTTTAATTATAGTTAATTCTTAATTAAATTTAAATATTCTCAGTTTGCTTGCCTTTCTGGTACTTTCTGCCAAATTATTTTTATACAAACTGTTTTAAAAAAGCCATTTAATGTTTGAGATTGATTTGAATGAGTTTCTTTTTTTTGTTTTTTTACTAAATTTTTTTGCATAATTTTCTCACAAATACTATGCAGAATGGTGTTCATGAAAAGAATGAATATTTTTGAGTGATGGATTAGTGAGAGTTGTAGTAATTTGAGAAGAGTAATGTTTTTGTGAAATCGAAAAAAGACCATTGAAAATGATGAGAGCCAATGATTAAATAGTGTATTTTGAATTGCAGAGAAACTGGCGGGCTTCATATAATTTTGAGTGAGTTTTTGTTGGAAGCATAAAATGACTGACCCCTTCAGTTGACCTCTCTGCGGGTGTATTTCCTTCCGGATGATATGAAAGAGGTTTGTGTATCGTTGCTGGAATTTAGTGTGAAAAGTGAAAAAGAAAAGCTGCAGAGAGAGAAGATTGGACGGTCACAGAAAAATGAATTGTCTCAATAGCATTGAAAATTTTTCTGTACGCGTGAAACCGAATGCGTCTTTTTTCCAAAAACACACTAATTCGATTTGACCCCGAACGGATGGCTACTGCACTGTCCACCAATGTGGTTTTATCGCTGCATTTCATCATCATGCATTTGGAGTGACCTTCAAAAAAGGAATGATATTGACCATCGAAAACAACAATCCTTACATGAGATGAAACTCTGAAAACTTTCGCATGCACCAATTATTTTCAGTGTTTGATCGCTTAAAATGATTATTGTTTGCGAGAAAGTCTACGAGAGTATAGCAAAAATGACCTTCAAAATGAAATTTTCTATAGTAATGCGCATTTTATATCATTACTTTACTGAAGTTCTAAAATAAATCATGCCTTTATATATATTTATTCATTTGTGTGTTTTTTCTTATATCTGTAAAATCACAAATGAAAAAGAAAATGACATTAACAAACTATTAAGTGGAAAAATGAAATAGAAAAAAGTTTCTTTTTCATTTCATAAGGCTGCATTTTGAATTGACATCCTACGTGTTCTAAACTTGTTTACATCAGCTCTTTTCCATATTTCAAAGATGAACTATCTTTGACGGAATTTGTTTAAAATTGAGATGAATTAAATTAGTGTCAGTCATTTATAGTAAATATATCTATCTTGTTGCCCCAGATTTCTCGGGGGTAACATCAAATGAATGCAATAATTCTGAGCTTTATTCCTTTTTTTACACCCATGTTAAAATAATTTTGCAACTTTAATCAGACTAATCATCGAATCTTTCTCAAAATTTGTCTTTATTCTTTTGAACTCTTCAGCTTTGATATGGTCTCGGATTGGACATAGCTTTTTTTTAAGGCACTCTCTTATAGATCTTTCATTTTGTTCGAAGAAGAAAAAAGAAAAAAGAGATTATTTGCTGAAAAGATATAAATTGGCCAGGTTTTTACAGCATATTTTAAATATGAAAGAAAAGTATGCGGTTGGAATCGAAGATAAAGCCATAAAAATTGGCAAAGTAGTTCGACATATTGCTATTAAGAGCTTCTAAAATTGAATTTATTATCAATTAAACCTAGTTTTTTAAGAAATTGCGAAAGTATCGTAATTACATTTTACTTGTGGTATGGCGTCACTTGCGTCCAGCCTGCATCGCCGGACATTTATTTTTATTCTGGTATCTTTTTCAAACAAAACAAAAAGCAACACCTGGTGAGCATACTTTTGTAAGAGTAAGCACAAAAGCAGAAATGGATAAAATAAGCAGTTTAGCAAACAGAACAGATGCAAATGATCGCTATAAATTTCATGTATACTTTACTGTTTGCTATTTTTTATAGCGGGATGAAGCAAGAGGTCAACTTTGTAATGTTTCAACCTATTTTCTCCTCTTGGTACCATTGTGACGATTGATTTAATAAAATATACCAGCAATTATTCATCATCTGAAACACTTGGAGGACGAGAAATATTGACATGAAGTTATTTTTGTGCTTTGATCATTTACTTTATATTCAAGAATTAAATGCTTAAAATGAAATTTATATTACAACAGATTTTTTTATTTGATACATACTATTGATAATGAAATCATATGGGTAACTTTAAATTAATATACTTTTAATGACGTAAAGGTTTCATTCTTATTGAGGCGACAATTCCAAAGTTCCATTGGCATGCTACGAATTCTAAAATAAAGTCAGATTGTAATGTCGGATTGAAAATTTGAATAAAATTCGGTCCTTCTCATTAAAATTCCGACAAACCGTGTAGGATGATGAAATTTAATTTCTCTGAATATTTCCACTAAAACCTTTGACATTGCAAGAACAAATATTTATTGATTTTGTTTCCGCTGTGTTAGAGATATTACATATTGATTTTCCAGGGGTGGCAGAGATTTTTCTGCGATTACTTTCATCACTATTCCATAATATTTTAGTTTTATTTTAAAGTTGACCTTATCTTCTACTGCTAATAGCTTCCCTGTCTCTCATTTCTGAAATTACGTGTAAGGTTTTTTTAATCGTAAATCTAACGAATCGGTTGTATATTTTGTCGCCTAACTATCTCCACGGCATTCTTTACTTTTGCTCGATAGTTTTTTCTTTGTTTCTCTCTTCAATTTTATGTTTTTGTTATACAGTTTTCAGAACTTCCATTCCAACTCTTACAATAGAATTCGAACAGGGAGGGGTCAGGCTGTAGAAATGAAGAATCTTCAAATAGTCTTTTCTCTTATTCTTTCTCATCTCCACTGATCAACATAATATAAAAGCGAATTCAGTGACCGCTTAGGTTTTATTTCATTTCCATATCGTTGCTGGCTGATGCATTCATTTTTCCATTAAATTCAATTTCATCGAATTGACCTTCGACACGTCACTTATCTAAAAAAGTAGGACTTGTTTTTGTGATAAATTGTTGAGAGTACCACAATTGTAACATCGAAATTCTTCAAATTTCCAGTTTTTTAAATATAAAAATTCTTCAGATTTCCAATTCGTGATTCCGAGAAACGAATAATAACACTTGTTGATACAGAAGTAAGATTTCAGTTTATAAAATAATCCATATTATTCTAAAATATTATATTTCTGCAATTTTTCATAGATTGCATCGGGACGGATTTGATTCCCGATTTTCCAAAAAATATAAGATCCATAGATTTTGATGATGGTCACGTTTGAATTGCCGAGATTTTTCTGCAGTGCCTGACAAAGAGATGAAAGTATATTCGTCCAGAAAGTTAGTTTCAAAAAAAGAGTGCAAAAAAATATTCAAACAGAGTATTAACGCAAGATTATAGAAATATCGAAACTGGCGCAAAATAATTGCAGTGGCTCTTTCATAGCAAGATTCCCTAGAAGCATTAGCAAGATTCTTGACAAGATTCTTTAGAATTATTAGTAAGATTCTTAGCAGGATTCTCTAGAAGTATTCTTTCTTTTTGGATAAAAATTAAATTCAGAGGATTATGATAGAAAGCCTTATCATTATTTATAAGTTATTAGGCAACAAACTAATAAATTAAGAGATTGACCTTTGGGGATCTTTGATCTTACAGCGGTAGCGCAATGAGCTATGAATCAGTTTTGAACTCATATATTTATCGATTTAGTTTGCTGCAAACAGCGTTGTAAACCTCCATCAATTCAAATAAAAAAAGCAATCCATCAACAAAAATTCATCACATTCAAAATTTGAAATTTGGAAATTTCTGACGGAATGAATATAGCTAAATATGGTTGAAAAAAACAAAAGCAAAATTTGTTCAAACGAAGAAAACCGAAAAATCAAAAGGTGAAAAATCTGAGTTTGGCTGAAAAAAGCAAATGTTTTTTTAAAACTTTTCGCTTCAAAAGAATTCAATTTTATCTATTTATATGCAGTGAAGAATATTGCTTCATGCTACCGCTGTATATCGAAAAGTTTACTGCTCTTTTTCCCTTCGATATTAGTTTTGTTTGTCAATACTGAATTAGTTTTTTCACCTACACCAAAATCTTATGTAAAAGAATAAAATATGAGAAGGTCAAGTTTCCTGGTTTCGGCAAGACAATATGGTTATTAATATAAATGTAATGTTTAAAAATTTTTCTCCAGTAAATCTCGTCATGAATGATAATAATGGAAAATTTTGATTAGGCGATATATTTATTTGATTACTTAATAGCGCCCCTTTGTTAATTAAAGAAAGGTCATTTCATTTTTTTGAAAATTAGAATTATCAAATTATGGCGTTCTTAAAATTTTTTAATAGCCAATGTAGCAAAGATTATAGGATAAACCATGCTGAAGTTGCGGAACTTTTCAGTTGATGTGATTGTGTAGTTGTCAGTCAAATAGCAAGCATATCGACTTTTTCATACAGTAATTACGGTAATTTTTCACTCTAATATTTGGATGTTTTTTAATCGAATTTCTAATTATTTTAGTCAAATTCTTTTTTTCTGAAATAGAAGACTGTTCAACCTGAATATTTCATTTTTTAGTTTCAATTTATTTTTCATTAAGTTTCCATTTGTGTCAAAATTTAGGATTTGTTTGTAAAATTTCATTTATTCAGTTAATTCAGCCAATTTAATTTATTTTAGTTTCAGACATCTATTACTATTAGTAAGTGGAGGAAATTTAGATAAAAACTGCTGACGGACAAAACCCGTTCATTGATATCACTTTTGGTGCATTTTTTTTAAAAATAAATCCTTAATAGTAGCTGAAAACATTTCATATAATGTCTTAGTTGTATGATTTCACCGGATTTTTCAGATATAATTGTCAAGCTTCCAAGAAATGACTGTTCAACGAATATATTGTTTTTTGAAAAGACAAAAATTCTTAAAAATTTTCACATTACAACATATACGTAAATATTTAGGATTTATTTACAATATTATATTTGTTCAATCTAATTCAGCTAAATTCAATTTATTTTAGTTTCAGACACGTTTAGTACTATCAAAAATTTTAATACATATATATTAATTAGAAACTTTTCACAATAAACGAAAAAAAAAATTTTCGTTACCTCTATGATGTTTTTATTCGTTTTTGACAGTCAAACATCATATAAGTATCAAATTTTACATAAGTAAAAAAATTTTAAACGAACAAACTCATTTTGAAGTAAATTATTGCTGAAATTTAATTCCTGCATTTTGTTAATAGGATTGCTGATGTGGTATATGGTACCAGAAATTTTAGCAAAGCATTTCTCATCTTCCAATAAATGATTTCGGAGACTTTCTGGCGCCGCCTCCTTTTTATCGCTCCACCCACGATCTTCTATTTTGCCTGCTTATTGTCATACATATGGTGGCTCTCTGTCCTTGTACTTTTGTGCTCCAAGCGATAATGACAAAATATCTGCAATATCGTGAATTATATGAGCCTAAGAAGATGAAATAACGACTAAAAAAAGGATTGGCGATGAGCCATTGGTCATAAGTCCATTGCGAATAGCCAAAAGAGAATAGAAGCGGAATTGGAATGAAATGAATTCACTTCTTTGTCAGCAATGTTATACATAAAAATAATAGACCATTACCGGCAATCAATGTTACAAAAGACAGTGCACTTCAAATTTATGAGATCGATTAATTATTTTGCATCATTTAATTGCTTCTGAAATCACTCACCAATTATAAAACGTTATATATATTTCATATAAGAATTGGTAAATGAATGATTTAGATGATTTTTCAATCTTTTCTAATTGTTGAAAAGCATTCGTATATGAAGGAAAATCATTCAAATGTAATACGAAAACAGTTAATCTCGAAGAGTCTGAACATAAAGTTCCAATTCCCTTTTCTTCAATATCGTTCATTCATGGTAATTATCTTCATTATTTTCCATTATTCAATGCATTTAGCAAAAAAAGTTAGTTTTTGAAAATTTTCAGACTTTTGGTTTTAAAGCAATTCAACGAAATCAGAAAATAACATTGTCTACCATTCATTTTTGTGGCTAACTGTGGAAGAATTTTCGAAATCAGAGATTACAGGTATTTTTTTGGCATTTAAATTTTTGCACTGCATGATACGTGAAACTGTTATTGCTTTTACGTTTAATGTTTATTTTCGCTCCGCGAGATTTGGTTTCATTTTACAAACAATACCATTTCATTGTTGCACAATGTGTGCACTCATCAGTACAACAATTGGAGAACTTTGGGAAATAACAGTTTCTGTCATTCTGTCTCGATTAACTGTGTTATCGTTTGTGCATGATTTCGAAACTTATCAATTCTTTTTAAAAAATTTCTCACCTTTAAGAAACGTAATTTTATAATATCATTTTATTCATATAATAAGAATGAGCATATGATTTTGCTCTCACGTTGATTTATGCTTACAACTTTTAAATTTTATGTTAAGCTTTTTTTGTCGAAAGATGAGATTAGCTTAGAGTCATGGATACTGTGGAAGGAGTGAGAAGAAAGAAGGAAGAGAAATTGCGGGACGAAAGTGATTTTCATTTGTGTAAAAAAATGTTAATTGGAATGAACTAGGATAGAGGTCAAGTTCATTCAAGAGATGGGAATTTTTTTCATTTTGCGGTAGGATGAAGTGCAAGTAAAAGATCTGATCTGATTGCTCGTTGGGAATTGGTCATAAATGCAAATTTTTACAATACACACATTTTCTTCGCATTTTTCTGCTTCTTTTTCCCACTACACTTGATTAGTCTGAAATAAGATCGGAAGGATGAATTGCTAAGCGAATGATTCAGACTTCATATAGACCATAAGGTGGGCAGTAACAAATGCACTGAGGCATGCTTCGAATGACCGCAGGCAAGTTGTTACATGGTCTTACTGTTTCCTTACTCGATAAAATGTAAAATCAAATTTAATACGGTATTTTGCCTCGTTCAATTACTAATAATCTTAAATATAACACAGCATCATTAGTTTGCAACTTTATACTTGTAGCACTTTGCTTACTTTACACATACGTTACGGATCGTGTGTCATTATCATTGCTAAGTTCTGATTTACTTGCTTTCAAATAATAAAGTATCTTGCTAAAGTATCCCAACAGATTCGCATCTAACTTCTTATCTATTGGACTGGTAACATTTGGTAACATTCCGCTGATGCATACATCACGGATCGCCATTTAGTCTCATCTCATCGTTAGAAAGTACAAAAAAAGTAAGTTTAATTTTTACGGCGAAAATAACAAAAAGAAATGAGGTAAAAGGTAATTTATATCATTTTTTATGCGATAACTTTAGAGAAACAAAAATTGATGCGATCAATTAAGTTAGAAGAGACTATTTCAGGTCCATGTAATGTGTGTATTGTAAAAATTGCTGTGCATACTTGTATCAGCTAATGTTTGAAAGGTTTTCTGATAGTGTGGTGCATTGAAAGATATCACTACAGTAGTGGGCAGATTGTAATTCGGTTAAATCAATTCTGATGTGTGAGAGGGCAGAATTTTTTTTTAACAGACGTAAATTGACCTTTCCTTGGCAGCCTAAATTAAATGACCATTTTCAAGAAAGGTTAGTGATCAGAGATTAGAAATTAGCGTTGGAAATCAAAGGTTGGGTGGATAGAGATTAGAAATAGTGAGTTGCAGAGAATTAAAAAAAAAAGGAAGATAAGAAGTCAGCTGTTTGTGGTGATCGTTCCATTTAGAATTTGTTTGCATTCGGTCATTCGAAGATGAAAAACCCAATTTATCGAATGGCTGGAATAGGAAAACGGAAAATGAGAGAGGTCAGATTACGGGGAAAGAAATAGAGATGGAGTATTAAATTTGACGAGAGGAGTTAGAAGATGTTGAATTTAGCCAGAGAGCTCGAGCTCTTTTAATAGTTGACCCTAACGAATGCTGAACAAATCCGTCTGCGCTATCCTCTCAGCGTAGTTAAAATGAATGACCAACTGTCCACTTTCTCCGCTTGTTTTTTTCGAGAGGGACTGAAAATTGAAGAGGGGTCATTGTCCTCAAAAAAAACCCATTTTTTTCCCTCACTTTCCAAATATTTTGTAATTTAAACATTATTGTTAATAATGACATTCTAAGGATAGCATTGGACACAATTTCAGCTTCTCTTTTATCATATTACTCGTTTTTCTAATGCTTTCACAAAATATCGAGAAAAAGACGATGATAAACTTGAAAAAGCCTTCTATTATATGCCTTAAAATATTTTGAAATGATAATCTGACACTTTAGTGATAGGCGAGAGCTAATGAGTTACCCACTAATTGTTAAAATTTTGCTATCAATGAAAACAGTAAATAGCACTAATTGATAGGAATGAAATGTTTTTTGAACTTCAAAAATACCCCCAACTTTCTTCCAACAATTTAACAGATTCAAAAAGAAATTCTTCGCTATAATAAATTTTGGTTGTGAGCGTAAAGAGATGAAAAAAAAGGCATGTAATTCAATCAAAAAATGCCCTTGGATTGTTTGATTTTTTTTGTGATTTATTCATTTTGAGGGGTGCAGAAAGCGATCTGTGCCACTATTATTGCTACTGGTCTGAAGCGAAGCGAAGCAATGTTAGGAAAAAGTAGCTGTCGGAGAGCTCCGAGCTCTAACACCTACAATTTGTCAGCTAGCTGGATTTTTTTCGGCGTAAAAAGCGAGTTTTCAAAAATGGATTTTTTTTTCGTCCGGGAGAAGGATTTTTTTATTATACACGTAATAATCCTTCAATTCCTAAGCTATTCTTTCAAACGTGGAACAAAGAGTGAAAAAAGATGGAGTTGTGGAGGTAGGACGTTGAAGAATCCGAGTTCGGAGGCTATAATGGGAATGAAGCTGGCGACTATTGCAAGGAGGAGGAAAAAAAACAGAGAAGGAACGAGTGCGCATTCTTCTGTACCCATATTAAACGATTTTTTGTAGCGAATTTGCCTGCATCCATCCATATGTGCCTATCGTTTTTGCTTGGCGTCGAATTATGTGTAACTGCTGCTGCTGCCGTTTTTACTCAACAAAAATTTTTGGAATTTTTTTCCTGGCTCACATGGGGCAATATGGCTTCGTAGTGTGATAGAATTTTAGCAGCTGAAAAGAAATGATGATTGATTTCCTGCGGAAATTCACAGTTAATGATGAATTAAAATTTTTAATCTCATCCATAAAATTTACAACAAATATTGTTAAGCTTTTTTTTGATCACTTTTAATTGCGTTAGGCATGGAATAAACTTTTATGAATCAGTACGTGAATTACTTGAGCATTCTTCATCATTAATTGTCTTCGATACCATTATGTCTTCTGTTATCTTCGATACCAATCGTCAGTTGATTATTCATTGAAAATAACAGCAGTACCTATTTTAATTTCAAAAATTCAGTATTATGGCGAAAGACAGCAGGGATTATCTGAGAAATTTTTTTAAGATGAACCATTTTGTTTGAAGATTAATATTTTAAAATACTTTTAGTTTAAAAGCTTTAAAAAAGTAAATTTTAATGGAATAAAGTTCAATCAGCCCTCGTCATATTCGTCAATTAAGTAATACATCAATTGTTTCTGAAAACAAAATTTCTGAAACATTTCCTTAACAAATACAAATAACAGTGGGCGATTGCGAATTGTGCTGAAAGGTGTAAAGCGATAATAAATCATTGCTTTTTAAATAAGTAATTTTTTAGGGCCATTAAGGAACAGTAGGCTCGCTTATAGATCATACATTGTTTAAATCTCCTTATAATTTTCTTCATTTCCGAAACAAATTCCGTTTTTTAGATTCAGAGAACATGTGATCTGCATATCTTCTGGAAGCTGCAAATTGTAATTTCGAAAATCAGCAGAATTTTTTTTGCATATGTTTTGTAATCTTTTCTTCTTTTAATTTTGGTTTGGGATAAACTTAGGAACTGATTTTTCTATTGAAGATTTTCCAAAAAATTTTAAGGGATATAATAATAGCAATTAAAATTTCCAGCGATCATTTCTAAACTTCAAACGATTCGCTGTCACTAATATTATTGGTTTCCTAAGTATGCAGTTTTTCTTTACTGGTAAATAACAGCGTTTGAAATTTTTTGAAATCAGATGCAACAGTAATGAAAATTTTGCGATACACTTAAAATTTGAATGATTTTTCATATTACTTAAGCGAAAGGTCGCTTACGAGTGCAATTTATATGATGAGGTGATCCAAAATCGAAAGAGACAAAGTTCAGAGGAGGCGTCAAACTCAGCTAAATTAGCGCTTTTCTGGAAGTACACTGAAAATAATCGAAAGTTATTATCAGGCGGCACTCCATCGCTATGATTCATTCTAAAAATTGTAATGAGGAAGGTTGGCTGCTATTGGACTTGCACAGAGAATCAAAAGCCATCATTGATTTAAATAAAGAATGTAAGGAAAAATTGGCGTGGACATGAAATCAGACGAACTGAACATTTCAAAAAATGTTATCAGAAATAACGATTTGGTGAGTTATGCTATTTCAATGCTTTACGAGTGGAAGGGGAAAAAGAAATTTCTTTTCGTTGGAATGATCTCATTTGATCTGTCATGAATGCATTTCAGTTATTATCACTTATTTTGAATTTTTAGCATTCAGTACTTCTATTCAAACTCTCATTTGAATTGCGATTTTGAAAATTATAAAAATTCAAATTATGTATGTTGTCAAAGATCTCACTTAGCACATTCCTTTACATTCAAAAATTTTTCCAACTTTTGACTAATAAGTAGTTGATTGTTCGATCATATCTGTCTGAAATTCCGAAACGTTTTTTTAACTGTTAAAATTTGCAGTGAATAGTTTAATTTTCAGATTAGAATGTGTAGGATTTTAAAGCCTTGGCCTGATTATTAATCTATGCTTTAAAAAAAATATTCTTTTGCATTTCAGCAATTATTTAGAATTTTTCGCAAATTATAAAGCACGAAAATGCAAATTTTGAAAATTTTAAATATTATCAAATGTAAAATTTATTCTTTGCATGTTTAAATAGGAGGATTCTTCTTTCCTGGTCGTCTTTTGGTTTTACATCATCGTTTTTGAGCAATATTCCAATAATTGATTTAATTGAAAATATGAATATTTTCTGTTTTGTTCAGATTCTTTTATGATAATATTTTCGTACTTTTTTTAAAAATATTAAACGATATGATAATTTTATGTTCAGAAAGCTTTCTAATTTCAACTTTAGGTTTTTCATTAAATTTAGCAATAGAATTTCTGTTATAAATTCAAAAATTGGCAAAGAAAGAAGCATTTTTACAACCGAAAATGCACGCTTGATTTTTCATGCACTTCCTAATAATTGAATTTAATAGTGATTACCTTTAATAGCTGCTTTAACTTTGAACGATTTATTTTTTTAATTTAACTTTGGAATATGCTAGAAAAGTGGAAAAAGGAAATGCCTAAAAAGAAACAGACGATTTTAGCCATTTAAGACAATCAGAAAAGGTAATGGAGATTGTTGTGAGAAAATTTACTTTCCTCATCGTCTTCATTCATTCTTCTTTTCCAAGCATAATCAACTGCTACTAATATATCTCATCAAAAGATTCAAAAAATTTTTTCCACCGAATTTAAAATCAGAAACGATCCGATCCGGTGGCGAATTTGTGCCAGTGCCAGGCGCCATCATCACCATTCCCTATTTCTTTATTCCATTGTCACTTCTGCTCGTTTCGTACTGGTTTCTTTTCAAAAAAAAACTGTATTGCTCTCAAAATTTTCGTTTTTTTTTGTATTTTGGAACAAATGGAACAGACAGACAGACACACAGACAGACCGACGTAGCACACACACATATTTATATGTAAGGAATTGATGGGAATACATGCAAGGACAGTAAATGAATTGTTATGACTTTTTAAATTTTTTTGCCATAGTTTAGATAAACATTTGAAAGGAAGTTATCAGTACACAATGCTTTTCTCATATCATATCATATCGTATCATATCAGAGAAGACTGCAACAAATTTATCTCAGTTCATTCTTTGCTATGTTTGTTTATGTAAATATCATTCTCATTAATTATCATTGATAGGAATTCTCTGTAATCCGATCTCTTAACAATGTATCCGTTGCAAAAATGACAATAAACAATAATGTTTCCCTTCGTGCTTTCGCTTCTAAAAAAATAAAACTGCTTAATTGATAGATAAAGAATAATTTATTTTTCCAAAAACTATCATCATAAATATTTATGATATATGTGTTATTATTTTTGAAATTACTTTTATTTGTTAAACAAATGCAAATCGAATTTGAATAAAGCAATCGAAATATTTCGCAATTATTGTTTAGCTAACAGATTTGATTTGGCCTTTTATGGCCGTGATTGAACTTCACGATAATCTATTAACAAATTGCACTTCTAAATTTGATCGAAAATCTAGGCACAGGACATTTTCATGTAAAATACATGGATTGTTGTTTTCCATCCAGATCACAAACAACTTATGAGATATGTTTTTGAGATTTATCAACTTATGAGATTTATCAATAAATTATCTATCAATATCTCATCTGCAATGTGATAAGACCCATTTATTGAATAGCACTACTAATTATCAGCAGATTTGACATTTTTCAGATCTAAGAAGTATTTACGGTGGCTGTTCTGAAAAAAAAAAATTAATTGATATGAAATTTGTAATGATCATTTCTTATTCATATCAATATTTCGATATTCCTTTTTATTTCGAATTGATAAGCACTTCAAAATTATTTTTGGTAGTACTTTGCTTTTTAACATTTCATTATTGCCAAATCTTTTGTTATTTGTTAAGAACATAAATTCTTTGTGGATTATATATACTCTCTTCGATTTGTTCTGTTAGTGAAAATTAAGTTGCGATTTGATTAGAAAAGTGATAATATGTTATGAGGTAAATATTGATAATCCTTTCAAATCCACTTTTCATCTAAGAACTAAATTAACAGCTAAATTTTTATCGAAGCTACTTCATGGCTTATTTTTTTCTTTGATTTTGAATATTTGCGTGTTACTCCTTTTTTTCCTAAATTAAATTCTCAAAAAAATGTCCGACATTTTTAAAATATGACACATTATGTCTGTAAATCTTCCATTACAATTCGGATAATTATGCCAATTTCAAGAGGTTTTCTCGAAAAAGCTTAAATTTCCAGTAACTGCAGGAAAAACTAAATGTCCGTTTATTTTTTCTATTGAAAAACCTTAATTCTTGTTCAAGCAATTCATAAATAGCATGATAATTCTACTTGATAAATTCTACTCTTAAATTTTATTTGGAGTTATTTGAAATACTGATCTAAAAAGAAAATCTTCCTGTATTTTGTATCACTTTCATAGGAATTCTCTTTTCTTTTTTTGTTTTTCTGTTTTGCTATCATTGTCATTGTTCATTTCTTCTTCCATCATATCTTTATAACAAAAAAAACGAAATAATGCTAATGTTTATTTAGTTTTTAGTGAAGTTAATGCAATGAAAATGTCAAATTCATTCTTGAAATGCTTAACTTTTATGTTGTATTTTACAATAACAACAAATATACCGGTTTCTGCTTTCAAGTTATGTAGCTGTTTCAGCTTTTATCACTTCTTTTTTTTGATGTGTTTTCGTTATAAGAATCCTTTTTACTTATTTTACTTGCACATTTTAGCTTTCCTTTGTTTTCCAACACCTATTTGTTCATTTACTAAATTTAACTTCATTATGGGAAGATAATATATTGAAATTGAATGAATTGTATTATCTTTCATCTATTTACATTATAAAGAAGGCAGATTAGAAAAGGAAGAGACTAATTGCTTCATCGGAATTTTATGAGAGAAATGCATAGTTATTAGAAATGATTAGATAATTATAGTTTTCTTAGACTTGAAACTTTCACTAATTTCTTAAGCAGTGAATTCAGATTAAGTTTTTAACAATTAGTTATCCTCCGTCTCAGTCTCTCAATTTCTAATGCAATAATTAAGTTTATGCTTGATAAACTATATAATGATTTATAAATTTCAATCAAAACTTTTTTGAATGTTTTAAAGTTAATCTATCATTGTAGAAAAAGTCTATCGATGTTAAATGATATTACATGTTGTTTTTCTCTGTAGTAAAGTGTTATTTTCCCAGGTCAATCAATGATTCATTAATTTTAGAAGGAATTATGAAACTCATTTTAATCATCATAAAAGTAGCTGCATTATTTAATGTCATCATTTCTCTTTTGATTTTTCACAAATTATAAGACACATTTTATCTGCATTAATTCATTTGCAAAGAAATTGCTATTTTTATGCTTTTGCTTCAGAAATTTATGAACTTTTCATGATGTAAAGATGTGCTGATTGGTGGCCTAATGGAAATTTTTGAGGTGTTGGCCAAGATGGTAATTGAAGATAAACTGACTTATTTACTCATCTGTTTGCCAAGTACAGCAATGATACTTTTTTTTATTCAGTGGCGTCAGGACTGACCTTTTCAAATGAAATTTTCAAAAAATTTGTCCTTTATTTCTCATATCTTTTTTCATGTGTATGTTTTATTAAAGTGCAATATAAGTGTAAAATTTTTGTTTTTTCCATAACAATTTAGGAAGGAAGGAAGGGAGAAAAAAAACATTCATTCTTTCTATTTCTCTTTCTCCTTGTTTCTCTCTCTCTTTCTTCCTCTCTCACAGATACTCTCTTTTTTACCTTTTTTTTGATAAATTACGACATTTTCAAGAGAAGCATTCCTATTTTTTCTTCATTGCTTCGAAACCATTTCAGATTTTTATAAACTTTTCGATCTTTTTCATTAAAAAAGAGCCGAACTAATGATGATGCACTTCAAAAAAGCCTCCGCTTTTGTTTAATTTACATCTTAATTTAAACGCCACTCGCAGAAACTCAGTAACAGCAACACACTGTCCCATCAGATAAATACATCTTTCGTACGTCCATAATTCATTTTTCATTTCCTCTGTTTAATTTTTTTAAAAGATAACAAGGAAATTTATATTTCATCAATTTTTCACATCAGTAATTAAATGAGACTTACTGTAACAAACAAATATATTTATAGCAATAGATCATGCTATCCTTATCAGGTTATGGTTTAGAACTGATAGGAAATTCTTCCACATTATTAGTAATCATATGAAAGTTGGATCTTTTACGCTTTTCCACTTAGTGACTGCTATCAGTAAAACTCAGTTTCTTGATAAGGAAGGATGAAATGTGATGATATTTTATACAATAACATGAAAAATTTAAATTGTAATTTCACTACTTTTACATATGTCACTCTTTCATTTATCTCAACATCTGTTTCTAATTGTTGGAAAGTGTACTTTCAAATATGTGATATGATTGAAATAGAAACACCAAATAATAATTAATATAAAATTGAAATAAAGCAAAAAAAATATCACTGAAGACCTTATTTGAATGATTCATCAACAATTTTAATCAGTGTATTTCCTACTGATAAAATGTAATGCTAAATTATTTGTTGTGTCTATTAATTTTTCATCATCGAACCACACATGTCTCTCTCACTATATGATAACTATTACTCTTACTATCAAAGTTATTTTAATTGCAAATCCGAGTTAAATTACAGCTCAATAAAATGAATTTGATCAAGTTGTCTGTTTACACCAAAGTAGAGAATAGGGTATATGTTACCACCTAATTATTTTAATCTTTCAATTTTCATATTTTATTTTTAAAACTTGAAATCATTCTGGACTTTTTTTGCTAACATTTTCATAGATATATTTTTCAACATTCTTCTGGAGCTAAACAGTTTAGAACTAGAATTTAGAATTAGAAATATGAATTGGTACAGTTATTCATTATTAATTTGTATGACAAAAAGTAATAGTGTGCAAGAGATAAGGTTAATGGGCGGTTGAGATAAGTCTTTTCAGGAAAGTCGAGTAGGGAATATTTTATAATTTTCGAGCATAAATGTAGTTTTTCTGGTTTTTGAACTTTTATGAGTTGCAGCATAAGAGAATGGAAACTTTTGTTGCTTACACCCATAATTAAATGCGAATGTAATTTGTTGCATTTTTGCAAATACCAATTAGCAGATTTGTAAGGACTATTTGACGATTTGTATTATTAATTTTAACGAATAAATTATTATTCGAATGTCTTGTAGTAAAATTAAATTATTCAAAAAATTAATTGCTATTTTTGATCGCAGTACGGAAAATCAAACTTTCCAAGTATTGTGATGCTTAAATAATTAGCTTACTCTTCTCCACTTTCAAGATTGTTTAGCACTACTTCTACAATTAAGCATATGCTTTATTTGCAAAATTAAATTCACTTATTAAGCTTTGAATTAATTTAAAAGCTTGATGCTTCAAAATGCAGCAAAAAGGTTTGAACAAAATATTTAAACGCCTTTTCTTGAAAACAATTTCATAACCAATGTGAATCCTCAAATTGCCGGGAATAATAATAAATTTTTGCAGGTTAAAAAAATAAATTTTTTTTGAATCAAATTTTTACGGGCAAAATTTGAGCGTCAAAGGCCCTAATTATTCTATTTCACTCGTTGATTTTCCATCTTCATCTCTAGCAACTTATTTCAATTATTTCGAGAATAATATTCTACTGTTTCTGTTATTTTCCCTAAAACTAGATTGAATAATAAAATTTTTCAATATTGATAATTGCTTGAAATTGTTAACAACGAATTCAGGATAGTGGCACATTTTGAAATAAAATTTCAACTGTTATTATTAATTTAATTTTGAAATAAAATTTCAACTATTATTATTAATTAATATGTTCAGTTGTCTTTCTGTTTTATTTCTATTTGTTTTCTTTTTGTCTTTTTTCCACTCGATGATGTCTTCCATCCAACTTTTAAACGAATAATAGTTATCAAAATTTAAAAATTAACCGGAAATAAATCCGAAATAGTTGTGTTGAATATTTTCTTTCAAACATAATATTTTTCAAGTATGATATCAAACATCTGTTTCTGCTTCATTTAATCTTTATTTATGATTTAAAAAAAATCCAAATTATTAATTGAATGCTTGATGAAAAAAAGTAAACAATAGATAAGATGAAATAGCGGTAAGAAGCAACATCGTAAAATTATATTTATTCATTGCCTTCTTTTTTTTTAACCAAAGTTTTTATTACTAAACTATTAATTTTTTTCGCGAATGCATGCATGCAGCAAACAACTGCACACACAGAACTGTAATGGTAAACCATCCATTTCTCTGTTCCTACACATTTGATGGTCAATGTCGGTGTAGAAGATCCGAGAGTGGTGGAATGGGAGAGAAAGGAAGAGTCGGGATGGCAGGGGACGGGAAGTTGTCGGTGAAAAAACGTATTTTTTTTTCTTTTAAATGTTAAATGGGTTGTGCATGTATCGATAGCTATTCAATTCGAAACATTTTCTTATTCAATAAAATCTCAATGTCCTATTACTATCAGTACTACTGTAAATGAAGAAAGCTTTGATTTTGGCAATATAAATTTGCATAAGTCTAGGTTCTTTATTTGCAAAAGATGACCTTTTGTTGGAATTATTAGAATTGCTCAATACTGAGTGCGATATTTTTAACGTTAATGAGATTTCCTTATACTAATTGGTATATCTGACGCTCTGGAAACACAAATTTATGATCCGGCTGGAATGATTAGTTTTTTTTGATTTTAGCAGTTCAAGCTTAGTATCATATATTTTCGACTTGTTTGATCTGAAATATATAAATTATCGCACTGGGAAATCTCGAAGAACGTGGCAGTCGAATATGATTTACGGAATAAAGAATTAATATTGCTATTCAGATAGGCAGTTGCACTTGGGCGGATAACCAATTACGCTTGAATTATTAAAAGTTATTCACAGTTTTAGCATTTTATAGAAAGAAATGAATTCAATTGAAGATCTGTTAGACTTTGCTACATTATATTATGTGGTCAAATCTCTTTTAAACTAAACCTAAGAATTAAATTTGGAAGAAAAATGATTAAATTTTTCACATTGTTTTTGAAACATTGTTTTAAAATTTATTTTATGTCTTTCAATCGCATATCACATCTCTCCTAAATCTTATTCAACAGGAAGTGATTAAAGCCTTGGAAGCTTATCTGATAGTTTGAAATTGATGAAAATTAAACGTTTTGAATCATTTAAAAGCATTAACCAATCATTTGCATGCTGCTGGCACTTTAGAAAATAGAAATTTTATGTTTTATTAAAAAAATATGAATTTTATGTTTTATCGTTTTTATTATTGAAATACTGAGAAAATATTAACATGTAATGATAACACTATAATGATTGTTTGGTGTCAGTAAAATTTGATTATGATTTATACAATTTTGATTTTGTATAGGAGGGAAAAGAAGATCAAAGACTGAAGAGAGCTTCACTTCTAATAAGAATTAAGGATGGAAAAAATTTTCACCGAATAAAGACATCAAATTTTGTCAACTTTTTAATGAGCGAAACACTTAAGCCATAAGTGAGATAGAAAAAACGAATTTGTTATAATTAATATGTTCAGTATAACTTTATGATAATTTCAATCTTATGAATGAAAATAATAAACTGAAAATAATTTTATGATAGTTTATTTTTATGAATGAAAAAAAAAATAATTTTATTAAATGAAAGTAATAAACTTTCATTTCAAGTCAAAACATTCATCTGTCTTGTCTGTTTCGTCCAACTCTACCTGTCACATAGCAATTTCATTATATCAATTCCTTTATCTTTCTTATTTTTCGTTTTCAAATACAATATGAAAAAAAAACGTTTGATATTTTTCAAATCCTATTTCATTTCTCCATTTTTATGAAGAGTTTCCGAGAATTTCAAGTAAATTAAAATATTTTTAAAACAAATTTGTAGCAGAACCTTTTGGTATTTGCCTCCATATACTTTTTTTCGCTAATTTTCCATATTAATACTACGAAACGATCACATTTCGAATGTTAAATTAAAAAAAAAACGTGTGAAAATGAAAAGCGAAATTTTTGATCCAAAAAAACATTTTAAAAAACTATAATGGTCTGATAGATGAATTGAGCTTGAAAAATTTATAACTTTAATAGAAGTGAATTGGAGAAATTAATTATGTGCTATTTTTGATTGTGATGCTTTGCTATTGTTTAAAGATAATTAATTCATTGTTGGAATTTTGTTTCTCATTGTCTCAAAAAATTTAAAATACACCCAAGGCTTTTTTATTTTCCATTTTTGTAATCATCTAATCATTGGTTGCAGATGGCAGACATGAGCGAAAGTGTTGCTTAGCGGTGGAAGATAGCGGGGTGGAAGGGTTGGGTCTGAAATTTTTTAATGAAATGTTTGCTTGTGCTAGCGGAAAGCCAAAGTTTACATTTTTGTGAAATTTTTGTTGAATTTCGTTAGTGGTTAACGGGCTGGGAAATGCAGCACATACATTTCTAGCTGCTTGGGTTGAGTGTTTACATTTTGTATATATATATTATATATATATTCATTCATTCATTCATTCATTCAATTTGTAATCATTTCGGTTCCTCCCAATTTATTTACTTTTCTTTCTCTTTCAAATTTTTTTTTTTGAAGTTTGGTTTTTCATTTTTCTAGCAGCAGTGTTGTCTTAAGAAATTTCAAAAAATTCAAATTCCGGACATTACCAAATTTTTGACAAACTTATAGCGTTTGAATTTTTTCTCTATTTGCTTTCTACTAAATTATTTCAGAAGTAGAAATTCAATGCTTGGAAATGTTTTTTTGAAGTAGCTCTTTTTGGAATTTAAATTGTGAACATTTGCTGCTAATTTTGTCTGTTTAGCTGTCTATCTGTTACACCTAATGACATGAAAAAATTTCTGACTGTTATTTACAAAATTTTTGCATGAGACCTATTGAAAAACAGCATTTTGTTGTTTTGTTCCTAACAGTTTAATGGACTCTCTCATACAGCGCAATTATTCGTGCAGCATTGTGAGTGCTACTGCTGTCGCGTATTATTATTGCTATTACTGCTGCTGCTGCTGCTGCTGCTGCTGCTGTTGCTACTACTTCAGTATTATATCATTGGAAATGTTCATTGAGTGAATTTGTTACAAATAGTCACAGTCTTCAATTCATATATTTTTGCAAAAATTTTGTGGGAAAATATTATTTAAAATTTGCGAAATTAATCCAATTGCGCCTTGAGGTGCATAATAATAATAGCTTAATAACTTTCATTATGCTATTTACATAAGCTCAATGAATTATAGCTATTTTAATTTAATAAAAAAAAGTGAATAATTTTTCGCATTGACATATGTGCATAAAATGCATAACAGATGCTTATGAATTTCGGAGAGATGAAGGAAAATGAGAAAATTTGTTAGGTTAAAAGAACGAAACGTGAAATTTTGTTGAGAATTTAACCGGAAGTCGGGAAGTGTTTAGATTTTAAAAATGTTATGATTTTAAATTAAATGACATTAGCGAAATTTTATTGCTTTCGTAGTTGATTGCATATGCTTTTGCAATTGTTTGTTAGCACATTTTTTTCCTGTTAAGAAATTAGTTTATTTTTACAACAAGAAATTCTCCTTGTTTTTTTGAACATGTTTCAAAATTGATTAACTCCCTTTGGCATGCAACTGAAAATAACAGTCCCTCCCCCTTTCTTAGCATAAAAATTGGTTTAATTATTGCAAGTTATTCAAATTACAATATGTCAGAAATATTCACTTCTCAAAGTAATTGTATGAAAAAAAATATTGATTAAATAGTTTAATGCCATATTCGCAAGATAACTTACTTTTGTTCAATAATTAATAACATTTTTTAGGATAAAATTTGCTTGCTAATTTTAGATTCACTTTGCATTAAATGATAGATTTGGAACAAATGAAAGTCAATTTTGGATGTTTGTGATGTATTTTTGTTTAGTTGTGACTAATTTCTGCGAAACATATATATTGGATGATTTATCTAAAATAACAAAAAGAGAAGAAATTATCCATAACGCTGATGAGAGATGGATGACAAATGTGCGCACTTCACTCAACAATATTATTTCTAAAATCCGGAAAAAAAAACAAAAGTTGAAAGATCATTTTCTGGCAATGTAGCCACATATCATTGAGATATTGTCTAAAGCCATAAAATTATTTCTTGGCTTCATATCGATCATAGTAGTACCGATAGATATTAATGATAGAATTCCACTATCATTATCAAGAATATAAGAATTAAAACATTTTATGTTAAAGATAGTGAACTGATGAATACAGCAGATAGTGAACTGATGAATACAGCTCAATTTTTCCATTATGATGATAAGTAATCTCAAGTGAGATTGTTAAATATGATTATGTGTCAGTTTGATTGACCTAACTAATGAATTTTAAATGGAAAAATTGAGGAATAATTCTTGACTAATTGATTCATTTTTTACGAGACGGAAAGATCAATACGTTGGTGATCAGTTGAACATATCATTAAATGACTATTCTAAGCTTTATTGCTTATGATAGCTACATAGTGTTCAAAAAAGAGTGTTAACAATTGCATTTCAAATTTCTGGATATGTTTATTTGAAAAATTCAACCAAAAAGTAATATTGTTAAAAACTTTAAGATTTATTATCAAATAATTTCAATAAGTATTAAGTGGAAGAGCATCTTTGTATATACGAAAATTTTAAGACAAAAAGTTCTGTTCCGTTTTATTGCCTGAGTTAGTATGTTTTGTTGATTGAATAAATGGATTAAAAAAAAGTGTTTCATGACGAAAGGAACAAAATAAAATCAGTAAAATTTATGAGATTGCTTTACCATTTCTTTTTAAAATATTTTGAAAAGATTTCAACATACCGATGTAAAAAGCAATTCTTTTTTGATGAAAAAAAACATAGAATTACTGGTATTGGGACAATTTTTGAAATGGAATTTTTGATGCCTGCTGAAATAGCAATAATGATGATAATGATGGATGGTAATGGTGATAATAAAGATGATGATGATGATAGTAGTGATGAAGATGATTGATGAAAATGATGATATTTATGATGATGGTTGATGATGGCGATGATGACAATGGTGATAATGACGCTGATGATAATGATGACAGTGTGATCACGTTGTTCAATCTTTTCTATTTTCAAGCAACTACTTTTGATTTTGCGCAATGATTTCATGCAAAAATTTTCCCAATTTTTTGCTTTGCTTTCTGTTACAGTATTGATTCGTATTGCCTAACAATGGTTGTCAGCGCTTTAAAACAATTTGAAACTCTTTTTTAATCAAAAAAAAATGAAATAAAATAAAATGTAAAAAATTCATTCGTTTCTCCATATTGATTTTCACAACAGTAAATTTTAACAATGCAGAAAAATCAGATTTCTCATCGCATGAGAGTTTTCAGTAAAAGTTTTCGATAATACTTTTCTAAATTTTTTAAATTTAATTTCATAAATATATTTGTCTTTTTAAAGTTCTAATTTTATTTCTAATATTCATTTTTCCATTCGATTTACAATCCTTTTTAATCCTCTTCAAGTGAAAATTCGAACAGCAATCGCTCCTTTGTTTATCACCTTATCATCATGTTATCATCTGCGATATTTCTGTAGCTGCCTTTCCCTATTTTTTATATTTGAAAAATAGTTTTAAATGTTTGATTACAAATCAAAATGTAGCAAAAAGCTATACTGACATGAAAGTATGGTCAAAATCGCATTTTTTCCTTCATTTCATCATTGATCAATAATGAAACATATAAAGGATGCGTGTATGTACTTTCCAATTTTTCACATTTATTTATATTAAAAGCAATAAAAAAATCTCTTTCTTTACTATCAGTGATAGTACAGTTTGACTTTTGATTCTTGAACTTAGAAATGGTAACACTTAGAAGAAAAAGAATTAAGCAAAATAAGGTAAAATAATGATGGCAATTCAAGTAGCCGATGAGATTGCTAAAATGGAAATGAAATGAAAGGGTTTCATTTTCTAAATTTTATGTGAAATGCTC
>UPTC01000189.1:1432-56258 GCA_900537255.1 Acanthocheilonema viteae | reverse complement strand
AGAATACAGCATCTTTCGATATTTCGTTAAATCCATTTTACGATATGTCCATGCTTCTCTTTTCACTACTAAATTTCACCCATTTTTAGCTCAATTCATCCGAGATTATTCTATTACACTCATCTTACAAATGGTCTGAAACTAATCCTCCCCTAAACAACGTTACCATTGCGCCGTATTTTTTTGACCATACTTTGCCGGTCCTAAAGAGAGCTTATCGTGAAATAGGCCAATTATTGTTCAAAAATAAAATAATGAAAATTGATAGAATGTCGCAAATAAAAATTGCCAAATGCATTAGTCGGTGAGTGTTTCTTTTTCCATTCGTGAATGTGATAAATAATTCATCAATGATGGAATTCGTTCTGGAAGATATTTGAATGATTGATTGACAATTGATAATTTAATTAACAGAGGAAGGAATGACTTCGACTAGATAATATGAAAATTTGTGAATGCATTTCAGGAAGCTCATGATAGATATAGCGGGAAAGATCTGGGAAAGTTAGGATTAATTGGCTTCAAATTAATTGATGAATATCATTAATTTACGGTTTTACGTCTGATTAGCAATATTTTTTAGGTGGCGTATAAGAAAATGTAAATCGGTTGATATGTGCAAGATAGGAATGAAATGGATTCATGCCGAGAATTTCAGCACTGATGAGTATCAAGTTGTATAGGCGTATAATTTTTGATAAATATTGTTGTGTTTGTACATATTTGTAAAGATGTTTCTTATAGATAGATAAAAGAACGAATAATCCATTATCCACAATTTAATTCCTGGAGTATTATTACTGCCGAAGAGGGATGATTGATTCTCTTCCAGAAATCTTAGGAGGGAATTTGAATGGATTAAGTCTATTTTTAAGAGATTCCCAGAATTCAGATAAATAATATGACCTTTCATTTATGGTAAATGGTAAATAATATATGGTAAATAATATGCCGATCATAAGAATGATCGGCATATTATTTCTGCATTAATCATTGCTGATTTTTTTGCCTTTTAGTTTTTCATTGAATTTAAAAGATTCCCTCAGATCTCCCAATCATTTTTTGAACTTTCAATTATCATTTAAATTTTCAGCAACAGCTTTCTGCTTATTATAAATTGCCTCTGACGCCTTCTTCGAATTCATCTTTTTGATTTTCATTTTCCTACTGCTTTAGAGAATTTCTTAAATAGTTCATTGATATCACTGCTCTTAAAAAAATTTTGATTTAAAGCGTAGCTGATATATTATATTAACTGGCTCCCAATACCTCAAACGATATCGTTCTCAACTTTTTCCAAAAGATTGATATATACCGGAAATCAATATTTACTCCAATATCCATTGTTCTATGTCGCAGTTAAAATCAGAGAAATAAAAAAGGCGTAATAAAGAATATCGCAAACTATCTCCAAATTTGATTAAGATATCATCAGCAAGTTCAAAATAATAACATAATAAAAGAAGATTGTATAACAAGTTGAAACGATTTTAATGAGCAAAAACAATAAACAGCCGATACAGTCTAATAGTTAACCAATTAGCACTTTGAAATAAAAGACACGAAACAATTTCTACACGTGGAAAAATTAACAAAGCATAAAAGGTCCCGCGAAAAATTGAATTAATAATTTCAGGTCACAGCAATCTTTCAAATAATACATAAACAGTACAGCATAAACCTCATATCATTGTACATTATTTTGTTTAAAAAAAATTATGCGAACTATCCTATTTTGTCAGTACTGCTTCATAGAATAGCTTTCGAACATTGATAAATCCGTCATATTGTACATTATCAGATTTAATTAAAATGCATAATGAGTGTTCATATGATAGGCATAGACAGATACCCGAACAATCACTTAGATATGCAAATGAGAAAAGAACTGTAATACAGATAAAAAAGGCATTCTAAATAATAACAATAACACAAATAAGTGACTTGCTCTTTAGTTATGGACGAAAATGAAAAATAAAATAGACGTGTTTAAACTGTTTAACTGCATGAATAATAAAATACAACAAAACTGTGCGGAAATAGGACTGATTGCATTTTCCAAAGGCTTCTTCTTTTAGATGAATGTGGAAAAAAAGTTCATTTTATATACGTGGTTGAGCACTTGCTCGTGCAAGTGATGATCGATAATTGACACCTTTTCGACCACGCAACGAAGGTATTCGTGTTGGTCGATCTCCATCTACTGAAACATCTGAGCTTCGGCTTACCGGTCGTGACAAATCTAACATATCACTATGAGATCCTGAGCGTGAAACAGTTCCTGAAGCGCCTGGCCGTCTGATTTTTGAATCTAAAATTTGTCATAACAATAAATAGCGACAATTTTTAAGTAGTTTATTTTAATGGTGAAAAATGACAATTTATGCAAGAATAAAAATTCGAAACAATTGTGTAAATATATTCTATCCTAGGTAGATGAAAATTATTTCCGGAAAAATAATTTAAGAAATAACCTTGTCCATTCAATTCATTTGGTTTTCTACTTGATTTCGATATATCAAGTGGTGAATTACGATAGATGGTTGGTGAACGTCCACTGACGTACATTGGCATACTACGTTCTGTCTTTTCCCTGATCTGAACTTGATTCCACATTACAGCAACATTACCTTCATACAATTTAAAGCTAATGAAAAATCACAAACGGAGTTCCATTAATTTTTAAAATTTGCTATCGAACGTATAGTTACTTTTGTAATTGGACCGGGAGTTGCCTGAAAACGAGATTGCAACAATGATTCCTGAAAACCACGAATCGGTGAATCACGATTTGGTGTTGATCTGGCCGATTTAGTGAATGTTTCCATCATATCGTATGCATCTTTGGGTCGAACATCGTCATAGAAATTGCGCTGCAGGTCGAGATTCGTTCGTCCTTTAGCTAAAAAATTATACCGCGAAATGAGTTTTAAGTATGAAAAAAATTGTAAATATATAAAGAAATATATAAAAATTGTAAATATATAAAGTATTCCATACATATGCAGAAAATTCGTTGGCACTCACCACGACAAGGATCATGTTTATGTAGAAATTCCTCCAAAGCAACCCATCCACCACCAACGCGGACCATAACTGTCGATCGAAGAATACGGACCATACGTTTAATTTGCGTTTCGCCGAACTAAAAAAAATTTGATGATCTAATACAAAACACAGTGCTAATAACATCTCCCATGATGTGAGCGAAGATTAAAAGAAGTACATTTAAATTAATTTCTTCCACCACGAAACGTGAATTCATCAAGTTCTAATTCCTATCACTATTCACTTTGCACTTCACGACTATTTATCAAAAAAGAAATCACCAACTAAGTTCATAGAATATTCCAATTGATTAGAACATGTGGCTAGTAAAAAAAACTTACACGATAATGTCCATCGCCTACTTTCTGAATCTTATATCGATTAATGCAGTTACATCTCTCCGTCTGCCTTACGACCTCTTCTGTGATCTTTTCACTATCCGTTTTTTGCTTCATCGGTAATTTCTGGACAGAATAAAAAGTTAAGGAGATGATAAATCGGTAAAACTGCAATTTATCAAGAGTATCAAATGAACTATTTCTTCATTAAAAGTACCGTAAAAATCTACTTTTGAAAACTCGGAACGAAGTTTCGCCATAAATTCTTTTGAATCAATCATTCCATCACCTTTGTCAAACTCATCCGCAACTTTCTCCATTTCTAATCGAGTGGTAGGGAATTCTAAAATAGAATTTGAATTCTTTTTTTTTTGGATTTCAACAAAGGCTATAAGTATAAAATAAATGATCGAAAAAAGACTCACTGGAAGCTATGATACCATCAATAAAAGCAGCTCGTGGCACTCGTCCAGTTCCACTTTTATCTATTCTTCTAAACAGATCAGAAATTCGAGCTTTTCCAGAATCAGTCCATTCCAAATACCGTTCACGCCATTCCTCGAACGAAAACGATTCCAATCTTTTTACCTTAAATTTTTGAAAATTTTGACTATTTAGTTCCAAAAGATGATGATGAAGAACAATAACGAAACAAAGGTAGATCAAGAAAGATGACTTCATCAATTTTAAACTTCGGACATAGAAAGAGGGATCCAAAACTTGATTATAAAGCACTTAATGAAATCATATTAATCGTGATTTTAATCTCTCCTAAAGCCTATTTTTCCCTTCTTCACTGTAAAATCACTACCGCCTTTTTAATTCTAAGTGGAAATTCCACAAACCAAAATCCATATCCAATGGCTAAGATAACAGATTATACGAGCAGTGATATCATAATGAAGAAAAAATAATTTTGATAAAAGATTTGAAATGAAAATTGAGAACCATAAATAAAAAGGCAAAAAATTTAACCTCCTCCAAATAATCTTTCATTTCACGTAACTGGCGGCCATAATCCATTGAATCTATCCATAATTTTTTCCATCGGCTAGAGAGCTGCTCGGATTTCGGATGTCGTACACGATGTTCATGCCTGAAAAATAACTGTATATTAATAAAGAATAACAATTATCAATGCAGCAATGCCATAACCATTACAACCTGAATCGATACCTTTGAAGTGCTTTGCCACCTTTCTTTTTCACTTTCTCCTCTACATCAAGCTTTCGTCGATTTCTTGTTGCCTCATCAACTAGTCCTTGTTTTTCCCGTAAAGTTTTCTCGAATTGTTCATGATCCACAATAAGTCTAAAATCATAAGTAATCAGTAAAATTCATGAAATTAGATTCGTCGCTCCTTGCTGCCCATTAATACCACCTTCATTCACGTTTATCAGTAGCTCAATATTTTAAAAATTAGAGAATGGACCTGTCAAGAGCATCCATTTCCTGCGGCAACGATGTCTCATTTAATATCTTTAGTTCAGCACTTCTTTCTTCAATATATTTCAACAAATCAGTGGTCATTTTCTCTCTCGCATGAAGTTCATTGAGTTGCTAAAACTGGAGAACACTTAGAAAAACAAAAACATGGTAAAGAAATTTCAAAATTTCTCTTTCGAACCCTTTTAAAAAATAACTATCATAATTCAGTTTGAACTTCGAATTTGAAAAATCGAGATTTTAATGATTCTTAAGTTTCATCAACTAAAAATCAGTCAACTTGAGAGATTCTGGTTAAATTTAAATAACTAAGCAAGTTTCTGTATAATAATTTCAACGCTAACCATCTCCAAATCATCCCTCTTTTTGTCGACAGCACTCGTTACTTCATACCATCGATTTTGTAACACTTTCAACCAATACTTCATTGGTTGTTCTGCAGAGGGATGACACTTGGATTGTATATCCTCCCCAGTTTTCTTGATGGACTCCATTAATGGCTTTTTATCATCCATTTCTTTATTCAGCTGTGCCACTTCGTCCATTTGTTCCAAAATTTCACTTTCACCTTCAGCTGTTTGACTCTGAAAGTATGATTAACACTCATATCCATTCTTCATACATCATTTATTGCATCCCGTTTCCAGCAATTATCCGCCAATGCTTTATAGAACTGTATTTAATTATAATACGCAATACTTCGTCATGTTTTTTAATTTTAAATAACTTTTATCTCTCTTTCTTGGATTACATGTCTTAGATTTCACTTATAACGCGCATTCGTAGTATCCAGTATACATCGGAATCAATAACATGTAGTCCGAGAAACGAGATTAACTTAGGATCGGTATTATCCAGTCCCGAAAATATCACAATCTAAATTGAAGGAAATATCAATTTATTGTATGTAACTAAAAGGGAATAATAGAAAAACATACCTTAGTTCTTAATCTTGCTTCAATCTTTGGCAAAAAATCTAGAAATTCATGAATTTCATCACTGAAATTCTTGGCAATGTCGTAAGAAATTTCCAGCTGCTCCTCTCTTTTCTTTGCCAATTCCTCTAGAAGAACCCAATCCTCATTTACCTTTTCTACCTTCTCTTTCAGGCCATCCAACAAATCATCCGTTTCTTTCTCCAACATCTGAAACTTTTACAGTAAAGATCAAATTTTGTTCATCGAATTATACAGAACGATGAATATAATAAAATGTATCTCATGAAATGAAAATATCTGAATAAAAACCTGTTGCGCACGTTCCTTCACCGAGTTTAATGTATCTCGATGAGTATCTATTTGTTCCTTTAATTCTTTATGCTTATCGCGTAATTTGCTAACAGTTTCCAAATCACCATATACAGGAATAGCTTCCATATTCTGCAAACCAGGCAAAGATTTTGCGAGCCATTCTCGGAGTGATGATAAAGCCTCATCAAACTGTCCACATGCCAACAATGCATCCTCGATTGCTCTCTGTCTGTAATATGCCAGATTGAATTGGAAACTTCATTAATTTTGCTATTCTCAACGGGAACAATGGTCTTTCATTACACATTTCTTGGTGGTAATCTAAGTTCACGAATAAACTTATCACAGTTTTAGCTGTTGAACTTCCACATGGGCTAAAATAACTGAATTGCAGAAATAATGGTAAGATAATGGTGAGGAATCAAATATAAATTTAATTCAATATCGCTTAAATTCATTCTTAATTAGTCAAAATAGAATTAATCAAACTAACTAATCAATTAAATCAAAATGAAAATTACTTTTGCAACGTCGCATTAATTAGCTGGGTCCATCTCTCCTTCAACAGTTCATTCATCTGATCGATTCCTGCTTGCTCTTCCCGTGGTGCATGCTCCGAGAGTGCCTTGCCTCGTTTATATGTTCCTTCATAAACTCCTTGTCGTTCGGTCAGTTCATGCTGGAATTTCCGATGTTTTTCTAAATCGATTCGTAATCGATCACCGGATGCTGTCTGCAATTATAACATTAATTATTAACAAAAATTTCAGAACTCACCGATGACAAAAAAAGTACTTTTTTGCATAATTGAAAATTAATCTGATTTACTTTGACACTGACATACTTATTTTTACCGATTAAAAATGTCAACTATTGCTTGATGAAAAATGACACAATCTTTTAATTTGAAACTCAAAGCGACACTTTTTTATAATTATATTGCCTATAATTATATCACTAAATGCTTTCTGTTACCGAAGCAAAAAATGCAATAAAAATTGCCCATAAAACGAGGATTCTACCTTTCTATCAGTCTATTACGACGAATTTTTATTCTTTTTCTTCCGTAAAATTGACATCTCATTTCTCCGGCAGTCACTATTTTTAAAGCAATGGTATTAAAGATTTTAAATACAATTCTTTGTATAACATTGATGAAGAAATTGTAATGGTTGAAAAACTGAGCATTTTGTATTTTCAAGAATAGATTCTTTTATTTTGCTCCGCTGATTTAACTGATTTCCAATATTCCAATAAAAAATAGGACTATAGAATACTTAAAATGAAATTACTGCACTGAATGATTACGGATCATAGAAATAGAGTTGAAAAACTGGAAATTCAAAATTATTTAATTGAACATATACCTCCTACGTTAGGCTATAACAGAATTATCTTTTAGCTCAATTTTTCTTTCATTCTAGCATAATTCCTTTTCCCTTCATTTAGCTTCAATTCCTGGTAAGCAGAGAATGATATCATAAGACATCCCATTAATTTATTAAGAATTTATTCATCGAAAACAATCACTATTGCCGGAAAGCCAACACCTAAACGTGGCCGTAGATCAATATACGATTTTTTTTTCTTCCTATTGTTCTAGAAATGATCGATCTTACTGAGGCACTGACAGCGGTAAACGCAATCAATATTCCGAGAATTTTTCACGCATAATGCCAAGCAAACTTTTATATAGAGATAAAAGCAAATACCTGAGCATATTGATCATCAATCCATTTAAGCCTTGAAGTTATCCAATCGATTATCTCGGTATACGATTCAAAGTAAACTCGTGCTTCTTGTAATGCGAGATCCAGTTGCTTCATTCGGTCAGCACATCTCGAAGAAATTTTATCAAAACGATGTTTAGCCGAAACAAGCAAATTCTTAATTGGTATCGCATCCTTTTTTTCACAATAATACTGTAATTTAGTGCCTTTGCTGTTCAAGTCACTCATTAATTCTCGATAGTGTGATACCTGAAAAATGTAAAATTACAATTCAAAATGATGTGACAGAACAGACATTATATTTTCAACTTACGGTACACACATCAATGTAATGGGAATGGTACCTAAACTGCTATCATTTGTGTTCATTTTTTATAACTCGGTTCATTAAAAAAAATTTGATATTAAATTATCGATTGGTTCATCAGATAAATATCCATGACCAACAATTTGCATGCTTCCATCCAAAATTTTACCTCAGCTTGGAATTTGGTATGTTCATTCATCTGCTTTTCTACAATATCAGGTATTCTTGACACATGTTCCAAACAACCTAAATAGCTTTCTGCTGAATTTAACCAATCATTCATTGATGTCATGGAAGAATGAAGCTGTTCGGCCTCTACCAATGCCATTCTCAACTTCTGCTCTCTATCACCAATCTTGTCTTGTATCTGCAAAGAGAAAATAATTTAAATTTATTATAAAATATTAAATATTAAGTTAAATAACTTATTGTTTATTATCAATCTATTTTAAGATGAAGAAATATTTTCAATCAGGAATCTACTTAAAATTAAAATCCAACCAAGAAAATTTCCTGATTGTTTACCTGAATCCACTTTTTCGTCAACTGCGCACCCCGTTGCGCAATCCACGAATCTCGATCACTATCCGATAGATACTTTGTTGCTGTTTCCAGATGCGCTTCTAGTGCAGGTCGATTCTGTTCAATTTCAGCCTGCAATTTTTGAAATTTAGAAAGATCCCTAAAAAAGAAAGAAATAGACTAAAAAATGAAGGGACAAAAAATGATTAAGGAAATGGAGATACCTTTAAAACGAAGAAATCATCAAGTTGTGCTTGTGCAGTTTCCGGTAAACCACCTGTTGGTTTCATATGAGATAAATCCGCATCTTTATCCTGAAGCCACATTGCCCAACGATCCACTTCACTGTCCAGATTTTCCGCAGCTTTCCGGGCATCATCCAACTGTAATTCTAAGTGTTGTTTTTGCAGTGCTAAATTCCGAAAGCTAAAAACAGGACTATCGAAGGATAGTCGATTTCTAAAAGTGATAAGAGCTAAGATAAGAGAAAAGAAGAGAAGAAAAAGTAGAAATGGATATGATTTAAATTTTTGTAAGTTATAAGCAATAAACTTAGTATATAATTGTCATTGAATAAGCATTATCAATTTATAAATGTCAATAAAAACTATAATGATGATTTAACATTAAATTGGATTATAGATTTAACATTCAAATAAATCAATCCCATTAATTCAGTGAAAATTATCTCAATCCTTTTCTAGGAATAATATTGAAACAATATGAATAATTATCACCTGTACCCAAACATCCTCCAATTTATCGACTAACATGTGCCAGTTTGAATTTAACTTATCGATCATTGGTTGTGTTGAGCTTGCAGCACTTGGATCAGCAGCAATTATACGCTTAGCAGCACTGTTCAAAGTATCCACGCTTGCTTCATGTACCAGAATTTCATTCTGTATTACTCTATGTTTGCAAACTTCCACTTCTGCTTCTCTAATACTGTTTGGTCGAGAATTGATCTGAAATTATTTAATCATCACAACAAATTTATAACAAGCATAAGCAAACTTCTAAAGTATTAAACGAAAAAAGAAAATTGATAATGTGATAGTGTATATGAAATACCGCAAAAATAATTTTCCAAAAGGATTCAAGAAAGTTATTGATTCAGTCCCTTACTTTCTGCTATATTCGCACATGAATTCATAGCAATTTTCAATTTTCGATTTTCTGATTTTTATGAAAAGAGAATTGAAAAGAAAAAGAAGGAAACAAACTTCATTCAAAACATGTTGCGTTTTTTCGATCCAAATCATTAACTGTTCATATGCTTGCGAAAATTGTCCCATTTCCAACAATGCTTTTTCCATTTTTTGTTGACGTTCGTTTAACAATGCATATAGCTAAATTATCAGAAATACAAATAAATACTTCTATTGTACCGTCTATTGTATCATAGGATAAATAATGCTTTTTATTTCAATTCTTTCAAGCATGCATGATTAATATAATTTTAATGCATTATGGTAGGATATAGAATACTCACTGATATATTTCGAAAGAACTGAAAAACGTAAGATTCTAATTCATATTTAAAACGACAAATTAAAATTAAAAACCTTTTTAATTTATCATTGGATATCTCATTTGAGGTAAGGAGATAATAACGATTAGTTTCTTCCTCCATTTTCAAATGTTAAATTAGCTTCTCAAAAATTTTTTACTACAATTTGCTATTTCTGTTTGGACTTGTTATTTTGGGCTTGAAAATTTCTTTTTCAAGTTAATATGAAACTGTTACTGCCAGAGAATTGCTGATTAAATCTCCGACAAAAGCATCTTTATGAAGATCTGAAGAGCTGGTTATTCAAAAAAACCACTTATTTTACAATTATTCCGGAAGTTTCATTAAAAACCGATTTGAATTTGTATAAAAAACATTTTAATAATAGCAAACTTCAAACCTGAATAAACATAAAATCATTTATCATTAATCTCAAATTTAAATTTTCAATCATGCTAAGTATATCACTGCCAGCTTAGAGCAACATCGATATGTTTAGACTCTGAATGTAAAAGAATCAAATTATATTGCCAAAGTATGAGAAAAATTGCAAGTTATTATATAATATCAATTCATAAGGTTTTGTAATTGCTTACTAAGATATTACAGAAATAATTGACATAGTCAATTTCTTGAACAAATGAATGATCTTATTTCGAATAAAATGTTGACAGCGATGTGAGATCAGACTTTGTGGACGAATAAAGCCCTTTGATGATTTAATGACAAAGAATTAAATAGCCAAATGTACACTAACTCTATTCCAGCGAATATTCAGGTCATTGATCGGTGCTCTAATGTTTGCAGATTGTTGTGCAGTACTACCAACGCAAAGGCTTGCACATAGCTGATTCAACTGTTCCTTCTCCAAAGCTTTCTCATCCAATAATGAGCGTAAATCACCCAGAGCGGCAAGCTGTAAAAGATAAAATGTTGGAACGAAATTAAAAAAACAAAAAATAAGCAAAAATTCTAAATAATTGCTTTGTTTAACAATTTGAAAGTAAAATTTTATAAAATTTGAAATTAAATATGCACCTCATTTCTAATATCATTGGATGATGCGACGGTACTAGGATCTAATTTGAATACTTCACTTTCTCTTTCTCCTACCCAATTTATTAGTTCTGTTAATAAATCATGGAATTGCCTTGCTTTTTCCATAGCATCAATCAAATCTGATTCCCTGAAATTATCTATATATCGATCTTGTTATTATAATACCACAACACTAAGTTATACTTTTATAAACATCTGACTCAACCAGACAATTAATTAAAGTTGATTAGTATAATAAAAAAACTCCATTTGAGACTTACTTCCGATCGTACATACCAGTTACCCTAATCCAATCTCCTTCAACTTCATTCATTTGCTGTTCTACATGAGCTTTTTCTTCTTCAGCAACTACTTCACAAAGGTCGCGCCCAGTGCTACGTAATTTATCCATAATTTCTGGTTTGATTTCTCGCATTTCATTTTTAATTGCCTATAAGAATATAATAATTTGATTGCATTTTGATTCTCATGCTATTTTCTTTCACAGCGCTACAGTAACACATGCTGGCTTTTTAGATGAAATTTAGTAAAAAAAAATCTCTGGAAATTTGGTAAAATAACCAAACAACAAACTAGAAGGATATTTCGCTGCTGCTCAATAACAGTCGGCTCTCCAAACGCAAGTTGTATTCCTTCGATGCGCAAACGCAATTCGTTAATTGCTTTCTGATAAGACTTCAATTCATAGCAAAATCGTTCTGCTTTAACTAGCGTGTCTTCCAAGATATTTCCTCTTGTCGTAACACCTTTCATTAGTTCATCCCATAATGCATCAAGTTCTTTTATTTTAATACTGATTTCTGCAAAAAAAAAGACTCACAACTACCACTACAAAATTTCCATACATGCTCTGTAAATCCATTCGATTTCACTCCAATCTCTTGTATACTTTATACTTTACATTTTTTGTTTACAACTTTTATTAATGAAAGGTTTGATTACATATGTATTAGTCATTTTTATATATTAATGCTATGAAAACCTGCAGCTCCACTATCATTTGAATTTGCATGTACCAAAATCTCTTCGGCATTCTCCTTCACCGATCTCAATATACCATCTTTATGTTTAAGCTGTTCCATTAAGGAGCGATTATCCATAATTTGCAATTTGATACGTTCTGGATCAGCCAGTATTGGTTCTGGATTTCGAATCTGTAATCATTATAGCAAATGCATTCGCAAATAGCTAATTAGTGGATGAAGTAGTGAATGATAAAAAATAAGAAAATATCTTTATTTCCTTATCACTTTACTGTAAATATCAAAATATACCTGCATAGCAGCACCATCCAGATTTGCCAGGACAACATCCAACCTGTCTGTGAACTTACTGCTTTGCTCAATTGCAGTTTCAAGTGCCTCGGCTCGCTGACGAACAGCATCTCGAGCAGCAAAGAATCGCTCATCCAAGCCTTCAGCTATTTTTTGAAGTTGTATTTCATCGTCTGCACCACATAATTCACTTAAAGCACTGACATTTTTGTGAAAACGATCCATTAATGGTTTATGTGATATGATCGAATGTTGTAGCTTCTAAAAAAAAGATTTAATATGAGAAATCTTTTAAATTTAGAATCAAGTAAGCGAAAGTTAAATGCTTATTACTTCTATTATCTATCCATTTTCTTCAAAATGGAATATTTTACTAATGTTTTTCTGAATAAATACAACTGAATCAATACTATGATTATTCCAAAACAGTTAAATCTGAACAAAGTTTTGGGACTTAAATAATTAAATTTAACATTTGGAACTATTACATAAAGAAGTCTCATAACTGAAACAAATGTCTCATTTCGCTCATATTCTTTAATGTTTCATCGAGTTCTTCAAAATCAACAAGTTCACTTTATCACAATTTATGTATGCAAGATATTTCTCTCTCTCAAGAAGCATGCACTAGGCTTTATCAATTACCCCAAATAAAAGTAATTTAACTAAGGCACATGTAATTTAGTTAAAGATCTCTTAATATGATGGACTGTTTCAATTGGGCATAAAAGTCTGTTTAATAAAATTGAAAAATTCACAGTATTGTGAACTTGTTGTTGCATTAACTGATCTCGTTGATGTCCTGTTGTAACGGGCGGACAATTTTCAATCTCACTTTCCATACTTTCTAACCAGGAATGCAATTCACCAAATGATTGATCAATTTCAAGACATAATGCTAACGCTTGCTCCAATTTAGCTAATCTTTCATCACCCAACTGGGTTACATCAGCCGAAAGAGTTCGTCCAGTCTGGAATGAATTAATATAATACGTTATTAATGTATACATACTTGCTATACCTATGAAAAAGTCAACCGTTATTAGTGACTTTTTCTTACCTTTAATGTTTTCATCTCATTTATCAGTACTATTTTTTTCACTTTTCTATTCGCTCTAAATTAAGAATAGCGTTAGCGCTAACTAACCTCAATTTTATTTCTGAGCAATAAATCTTGACCATTGGCTTCACCACCCAAAGCACGGACAACTTTATGTGCATCTGCAATTGCATCTCGCAGTCGTGCTTTCATTACCGCAATATCTTCGTTCATTTGTTTTTGGTTTTTAAGCTGTTTTTTAACATAGTCTGGATCTACTTCTGGTGCTGCACTCTATAACGGGAGGTCAAGCTTATTATAAGTAACTGTTCAGTAATTTTGCAAAAATAGCACTTGAAAAAAACTGAAACACAAAATTTCTTCTGAGATTTTTTTAATAAAAAAGAGGTCTGGAAAAAACAATCGAATCAAGAAGGTTACAGTAGGCGAATAATTAAAAAGTAGCGAACCATTATGAGTAAATATTCCAAGTCATTCAAAAATACCTGCATTAAACGTTCATGAGCATCAGCAAACCATTCATTAAGATAATCTAACTCATCTAAAACTTGTCGACTTTGTTTCTCAACTGATGTTAGTTTATCGCCTTTACGCGTAATCTGAAGAAAATTTCGCATTTATTTACAGGAACGATAACTAAATCTGAACACAATAATTCTTTAATTCAAAAAATTCCTACTTTTAAAGCATGAAGAAGCAATTCATTTATAAATTTAACAAAATTTATGACCTTCCATTCAAAATATCAATTAAAATTTCAAATTCTATACAGCTGAAAGATCCAACTGACCTGCTCAGCAAGGTGATTAAATCTCCGTGTCATGTCATCGGCCTGTATTTCTAGCTCATCTGCTTTGAAACGAACGAGATTCTGAAGCTGTTTTGAAATATCGCTAATTTCCTCAACATCAAATCGTAATTTCGTCAAATCATCTTCCATTTGCGCTAATATTGTTGCTTGAGTTTCAAGTGGATTCTGAAATAAGATAAACACCTTACATTATTATCGCAATTTTTTTTTCAAAAAAAAACGTTTCAATTTTGAACTTCACTTGTATCTCACAATAGTTGACAGAACTCATTTCTGCAAAAATTTTATATCTCACTCTAATAGAGAGGCGGAAAACATTATTTGCAGCTCATTCTACAGTTATTGAATTAAAAAAGATGATGTTTTAAGCTACGAATTCAAAATTTTCAATTACCGAATTTTTTTTAATCAAATTTTTGAATTTTGGTTTTAATTTCATTACTAGGATTAATCAGTTAACCAAAACAATGTAACTGAATATCATCACAAAATTTTCGTGAAAGAATCTTGCTAAGCAACTTCTTCTGACTGTCACAAATGTTGCATGCCCAATTATAAATAAATTCATAGTTAGTACCTGACCAACGATTTGTAAATCTTGTTCTACAGCATCCATCCATTGCTGTATAATATCATAGCCATCGTGAAATTTCTCTGATAATGGTAAAGCTTCACTTAAAATAGCAATTTTTGCATCCGTTACAGCAGTCAAATTAAGATAACGTGTACGTAATGCTTCAATACGACTTTGAAGAGCAATTGCTTCATCACCAGTTGTTTGTTTACATAATTCATGACCGTCTTCAACGACCATTGAAACTAGAGCTTCCTGTTTTGTTATTTCCACTGCTAGCTAAAATAAAAAAAACTGAATAACATATATAATGATTAACTGTAAATCTCTCCCTCATAATTTCATCATTCACTATATCGATGATATATGATCTCTCAAAAAACAATAAAGTTTCTATCACAGATTTCTGTATAGTAAAATGAATTCTTAATGACTATTGAAATTATATAAGTTTATGATGCCAGTGCACTCATACATCGGCAAGTAAGGCACTTTGCTCGCTCAGTTCTTCCGGATAGATCGAAACTGCGTCTAATTTGTTCATATCATTCTCAATCTTATCTAACCATTCCGTTAGTATATTTGTACGTTTCAAAAAGTTTGCTATTTCTTCACCAATCTGAAAAATGAATTAAGATCATATGAAACTTATACTTTTAATTCTAGCAGCCCGATGAATGGAGTGAAAATTTTTTCAGTTTCGGTTTTTCAATGTTAAAAAAAAATTTTTTTTTAAAATGAACATGAACACCGAAATAATTTCGAGATGGTGTTCTTTGTGTTATGCAGATATTATAACGTGATCAAAAATACATTACTTTTCTGATTACAAATTCTCAACTTTGCCGCATATGTTATGTTTTTAACTAAACTTTCTCAACTTACATCATAATTACGAATAGGTATCTTCTTTCGAAATAGTAATTAAAATCATATATTTACTTCTCTAAGGAATAACAACTGGAAAACAAATTAATAATTCAACATTTAAAGAAAAAAAAACACCCGAATTACCTGCTGTAGTAAAACTCCACATTCAGCAGTTCGCGTACCCAAATTTTCATACCGTATCATATAAGTTTTGAAGGTTGTCTCCAATTCGGCAGCTTCTTCGTCAGATGCTAAACTAGCAAGAAGGGGACATAGCTGCATCATTTTCTCCACATCCATATGTTTCATTTCGATATTTTCTTGCAATTTCTGAATTGTAAACATTAAAATGCCAAGGATAAGACTGCCTTCTCTTTTATTTCTTTGTCAACCTAACTACAACATTTTTTTTGTTACTTGCCTGATCAAGAGAAAAATTTGGATAACTTTCATGAAACAAACAACATAGGGGAAGATTACCGAAGTACTGCGAAAGAAGGTAAACCTGATGTAAGTTAATTTGTTGCTGAAATTTTTCTTCATCGGTTGGTACTTGTCCAAGTTCTTGTAATATACGCTCATTTGTTTCAAGCCATGTTTTGAATGGTCCCGACAACTGCGCCCAATCTTTGGTTAGAACAATCGCATCATGTAAATATCTACGTCGATCTTGAGCGTTTTCGACTAGTGCAACATATCTAAGCATTGATCAGTTTCATTTCATAAATATCCAATTAGCAGGAAATATTTTAAAGCAGGCTAAAAACTTGTATACATCACTGACACAATACCTTATCTTTTCTATATCACCATTTATCATGCTCCGTTAATTAGAGAGATGTAATTCTAAAAAATAGAAAAAGCTGCTACAAATTATGTTTAGTGTGCATTACTTTAAATAAGTTCTCACACAAGTCCACATTTCACGTCCGATATATAACTACTGAAAAATCTTGATGACTGGGAAGTTATAGTGAAACTTTCCACCGATATGTTTTGATACATCATTTCATCTTCTTTTTATTTCTTTTTTATTCAATTTAACTGTCTGCAGTCGATATTTTTCGAGCTATCACTTGTCAATATAACTAATAAAGTTTTTTTAAAAAAACTGTTCATTATGCAAAATATTTGGATAAATTAATAAATTTAAATTAAATAAAAACATTAAAGTAGCTGTTTACCTTTGTGTAATATTGCCTGCTTGCTCTTTCAACGTTTCACGTTTTGTAACATCTGTTATAAGTTCTACAACTTTATCGATCAGTGCTTTGAAACCATCGACACTAAAAATAGTTTTCATAATAAACTAATCTTTTAATAAAGATAATATGGTTTTAACACGAAGTAAGCAGAATATGTCAACGGTAATACTGAAAAGAGAGTTTAATTTCAATGAAGCATTAAAACCCCACGGTTATTATAATTGGTCACTTTCATGCATATATAATAAATGCATAATCAGGAGAATAGTATGTGTATTCCATATTTGAATAGAATTTACTAAATATCTATACTGCGCTTTATTCTTAATTGTACTTCACATCCAATTTATCATAGCTATTCTATTTCTTGATCATCAAAGATGTATATTAATAATTTACCTTTCTTGTTTTTCTTCAATATGTTTTAATAAAATATCATTAGCTCGTGTTTGCTCTTTAACGACTTTATATTCGATAGATGGCGGCCGCTGGTTTTGAAGTGATTCTTCGGTATCTTGTAGCCATACAAGAAGCGCATTATGCGCATCAGTGTAACTTCCAAGTTCTTGCAAAGATGCACAAACTTGTTGTTCACGATCAGCTATTTGCTTATTCAAAGCATTCCAAACACCGGTAAGTTTATTCTTCTCCTCTTCCTAAATTCAAAAATATTAAAACTTGGAATGTGTCAGGTTGTAATAACTGTAATGAATATGTTAAAATTGCTTAATTTATAACTACAACATATTCGTACAGTACAGTTTATATTCTTTCAAAATGCTAGATATCTTGCATATTGGATTAATTAATCGACTACTATCTATTGACCAATACCACAGTTTATGAAAGGCTTTACCAGTGTTGTTGTAGATACTCCTTCATCGGCACTTTTTATAAGCTTATCACAATTTTCCAGAACTGTTGCATAATTTTGATTAACAGGCCGCAGTTTTTCATGAAAGATTCTCAATTTCTCCTGTTGTGTTCGTAGAACATTTAATTCAGTTTGAATAGGTTCTTTTAACATATCATCAGTTGCAAGCTTTTCAAATTCATCTCTTAATGCTTCCGCTTTGCTAAAATTTACCTATTGATATGAATTATTCCATTAAAACATCAATAGTATTCTATAACAAACAAATTTAGAAAGGAATATTTGAAAATTTTAAAAGTTATATGAATGATATTACCTTGTTAGGCTTTTCTAAGGTATTTAAAGGTATTTTAAAAAGCAACGAATTCAAAATTTGATCCCAAGCATAGTAATTATGTTAAATTTCATCATGTTAGATCTATATTTCAATGTATTCAAGGATGATCTAGTATTTAAGTAATGGAATACAACGATTTATTTCTTTCTTTCAGTTTTATAATCCAACTTAAATATGAATGGTAAAATTAAATAGGCCTATTGGCGATATAAACATTCATTAAATTACTCAATGTTTACGACTTGGCCATTCTGCAATGCTCGAACGTTTACAAAATTACTAACCAAACAAATTCCTGTACAGCCAAAATAGTATTTCCAATAACACGTTTGCGCTGTGTGATAGCAGCACGCTGTTTGCTTAGATCTTCTCTAATTTCATTTATTTGTTGTACTACTGCATTTTTCTGCGTCGTTTGCGTGACAACTGCGCTACAAACTCGTTGCCATTCCGATGTTAACTCATCCAAAATCTGAATATAAACTTCTCAAAATTCTATCCACTTTAAATCTTCATTTTACTTTCATACAAAGAGTGAATTAAACTAACTACAATGATCACTATGATCACAGCCATTTCCGAAACTTATCGATTTTCTATCTGTTCTTCAAATTGAAACTATGGATAACATAAACATTCTTAAATTTGATTATTACATGTGAAATGATCCCCACATTTCATAGTAGTAGTGAAATCAATAAGTCAGAAAATGTTGACGAAATTCAGGAATTTAAAATTAAGAAAGCGAGAAAAAGTTAAATTAACCTTTCCTTTCTCTGCAATATTTCTCAATAATTCATCACAAACCCTATTCTGTTGTTCCAATTCTGCAATATTGCGTTCAATCGGTGATGATGAATCCTACAATTATTTTAAAATAATTTTTTTTTCTCGAAAACATTTCTGAAACTTTTTTTTTGCATTTAAACTATATGCATAAGCAAATTCAGAATATCTTGTACAGTATTTCAAAAAGAAAAATACATAAAACAATTTAGTTATACTACAACAAACATCCAGCCAAATATTGAAATTTATGTAATTAATTAAAAAATCTTTAATTGGATATCAGTAGCGGAATTCCAGGTGCGATAAAGATTTATTGAATGAAAAGAAATTTAACTTTTTCACAATGAAATAAGATTTATTAGAAAAAAGTAACTCTCATTAAAAATTACTTCTTATTATTAACAGTAAAATCTAAATCACTTTTTTTATTTATTTAACAAACGAAATTTATCGAAGTGAAAAAAATCAAGTCAAAATTTAATAACTGCATCAACATTCTATTATTATATTTGAGAAAAAATTCACTTCACTTACGAAATTTTATTTTTTTTATTTTCATTTATTTTATCATATTTGAGTTAAAGACTTACTTCATTAACATTTCGAATTTCAGCACTTAGTAAGCTGATATTTTGTCTTATCGCATCTGATATTTCATCTCTCTTTTTCATTTCACAATGTAAATTTTGGATAATCGTTATCACTTGCGTGTATTCATCACCCATTTTACGTATTTCCTCGTGTAATTTTTCAGTTTCCTCATGCGTAACAACTCCTTCCATATCTTTCAATGCCGCATGTAACTCTCGTTTTTTCTTGTGCCAGTTATTTTCAATGTCATCAACGGCTAAAATTAACAAAATTGGGAAAATTTTCTCAGCACTGAGAATTAATGAAATTAGAGAGAGAGAGAGAGAGAGAGAGAGAAGTATGTAAAAATCCTATGAACTTTCAAACACTTTTAATTTACATATTGGAAATTAAACTACATTTTGTTTAAGATTATTTTGAAATGCTTACTTTTTAACAAAACTTCCTTTGTAACTGACGACATGCCATCATTCCTTTTCAAACTTTCAGCTGTTTCTTTAGCTGAATCTAATAGATTTTGCGCTTCCTCTTTTTTTCTTGAAAATTGTTTCTGGATAACCTTCTTAAAAAAAAGAAAAACTTAGATATTTTCAAAAGTAGGCGTCAGCAAAATAAACTTTCATCAGTGAAAGTGCATATATCCCATCCCTTTTTTCCTATACCTTAGATTTCTTAACACCACAATAAATTAACAGAAATTGAAGAGATTCCATAAATAGAATTCTACCGATGTTTGCGCTTTTTGCCAAATATTTTTAATATCTTTCAGCAACGCTTTCAAATCTCCAGTTGCATTTTCCACTTCTCTTTCAAGTTTTCTCAGTGACGGTCCACTTGTGATTACTTCCAATTTATGTAGTAGACTTTCTAATATGGTAAGTTCAAGTTCATGTTTGCCAACTTCTTGCTTCATAACAGCTAACTCAGTTATGTCATTATCCTAAAATAAGATAAATAAGAGATTAATATATGCTTGAAGTTTACACAATTTATAGAAATAATTATTATATCTTTTTGTTAGTTCTTGTAAAGAAAATAAAATTATTCTTTACAGAAATAAAATTTTTAAGCATTTTTGTTCAAGAAGAAATGAAATTCTTAAATTTTTATTTAAGAATCTAAGAACCGTTCATTTTCTACATTTTTTTTTTTGTAACTGAAATACCATAATGAATGAAAAAAATTTTTGAAATTTGAAGGTACTTGTGACATTTCTGAATAACTTCGAACACTTAGGTTTTTATAGGTATTGGAATTTGATAAATCATAAAAATTTTCAGAAATTCAATTAAAAAAATCAACCTTGTTTTCCGAGATTTCATTTAATTTTAATCGATTTTCGTCGACCTGCATTATTAAAGATTTCAATAAAGTTTCCAATTGATTTACAAGATCAAAAGTTTTCTCAGCACTTGCATGCTTTGTTTTAGTTTCTTCTAGCAATGGATTCCAAACAGTAGAAAGATTATCCAAAATTTCCTTCTGCCTCGAATTTGGTGCTTTTTTCATCTGATCCATCAGTTTCGCTCTAAATAATTTGCTACTTTGAAATGTGGAAAAATTTTATTCGAAATGTTTGGTTGGTGTAACTTGAACAATTTTTCTGTCACATTCACGTTAATTACTCAACAGCTACAGGACACAACGGTTGCAATGGATAAAGTCTAGTTCGAAAAAGCAATTTGGGAAAGCTTACTCGCACAATTCAGTTCAGTAACATCCATAATTATCAGGAAGAATTGCGCAATCATCAATCATAACAAGATTTAAATTAAAAATTTCTATAATTTCTGCCGAAATATCTCCAATACATCTCAAAAAATAGTTCATTTAAAAAATTATAAAACCGTAAACCTCAATAAGATGATGTCGCCCTCCTTATCTAACACAGCATCGTAAATTTTCTTAATTATTGCTCGCTGTTCATCGAGTTCTGTGGAAATTACTGATAAAGGACCCAAATCAGAAAGTTGTTCCTGCATATCTTCCATCCATTTAATTGCTTCTTCAGCTTCCATAACTGTTTGACCCTCTTCATCCTTTGCATTTGTTGCTGCTATTTTCATGCTTTCTATAATCAAAAATTTGTAAAATGATTTATCGAAAAAATGTGTTTTCAAGATATTTTGTATAATATAAATTTAATTCAAATTACATTCGATAATATTTTAGTAATGAAGAAAAATGATAAAAATGACATGTTTCAGTAAAAAAATGTTCGAAAAAATAAAAAATGAATTCATGTATTCTTGAAGAAAATTCATGTATTCTAATATCTTTACCAAAATTGAATGTATTTATAACTGTTATAAGCAAATAGAATATATCAAAATTTAAAATGTTAATTGAAATAAATAGTAAATAAATAGTAATCGCAGTAAGAGTATGCATCATACTTGATGTTGTAACATATTTTCCAATAACGACACTTACCAATTTTTTTATTTAATTCTTGAGCAGTTTGTATCGTTGTATTTAATTGTTCGCGTATATCCGTTTGCAAGCTATGATCTTGTGTGATTTCGCAGATTAAATTTACAAGCTCTTTCAAATTCTCTAATTGTGAATGTGTCTCAGATAATCGTGTACCTGATCCATTCAGAATTTTTAATTGCTCATCAACATCATTTTTAGACATTGGTGGTGAACGATTTATTTGTTCAACTGCTTCCGCAACACCAATCAACTGCATTCTTAAAATAATACATTTAAAAATAGTTTGTTGTTTGTCGCCTTAAATATTTCCAAGAACCCTAAGTTTTAAATTTAAACATTTTGATTTCAATTGAGCAAGTTCCAAGTCGTCAATACTCATTACATTGACTATATATTTAAAAAAAAAATTTCTATTAACAGTAAAACTATTTTGCATACGTAAGAATATGAAATGGATAAAAATAAGTGGAATTACAAAACTTTACTTCACATCTCGTTGCTTATTAGCAAAATTCGATCCAAGTTCTTTAATTTTCTGAAGAGTTACTTTCTTCTTTTCTAATTCATCATGAAATGAAATCCATCGGCGATTTAACGTATCCATCTAAAAAGAGAACTTTGACTGGTAGTAACTGGTAGTAACAAATTCTTTTTAAATTGGTATTTATTTATTTTTTTAAATTATTCACTTACCTCCGTAACAATCTGTTGTGCACTTGCTGGAGTTGCACTTTTGCCAATCAAATTATGTGCTAATTCATTTATTTTATTTCGCGCTTCACTCTGATCTTCAAGTTCACTTCGAAGTAACTGCAAGCCAATAACATCTCAACATTTTTAACAATGAGATAAATAAGAAGAAAGACGAAATACCTCAATTTGTACAAGCTGATTGCCTATAACTTTAGGATCAACATTAACTGTTCCAATGGCTGATATCATCCGTTCTTTTTGCGTCAACCACTTATCAAGATTTGTTACTCCTGTAGATATCACTATCATTAAATTAGTATTTTGAAAGTTATAGATTTCGAAACAAATTTCGAATTCTCTGAGTTTCACAAAAGAAAAAGCAAAATCTTGCCTTCTAACAATAGATCTGCACATTCATTCCATTCCTTCAAAGTTGATACCGCTTGGTTCAATTTCTTCCAGTCAGTTTCAAGCGCTTTCTGGGACTTTATAATATCGGAAATTCCCGGAATAGATGGTTCACTCATCAACAAACGTGCCTTACTTCGAATTTCTTCCATTTCCAATTGTTTTTCTTTGACAATAACTTCTTCTAGCCGTTTTATTTTTGCAATATTTGTTCGAATAATTTCGTTAACAAATGATACAGGATAGTCTGTGTTCTGTAAGAAAAAAGTTAAGCCATAAAAATTTTTTTTTTTTAGAATGTTATGTTGTGAGCCATAAAATTTTTGACTAAATGATCTGATTGTAATTCGTCTTCTTCTAAAGTTAAAATTACATTGAACTGGTCAAGTTCAGACTTCACAAAACTTTGTTGGATTTCAAATTAAATAGTCACTACTGACTCAAATTCATACAAACTAATCTTCGATTAAATGAATTAAATCAGTCATTTAACTAACAAATCTTATTTTTCAATATTCTTCAAAGAATATACTTTTGACAATTTAACATAATTACAAAATTAAAATTAAATAAAGTCCAACATGGGAAGTATCTTAAAACGCCACTATTTGGAAGAAAAAGAAGACACTAACCAATCGTTTATTTTCATTATTAATCCAACGAGCAAGACTATCTCGTTGTAAATCCCAATCAGATAATTTTTCACTATCCATATTGATTTTTTCATCCTTTAATCGTAGAAATGAACCCAACGAAGTGTATCTTTGTTGCATAGATGGCATTTCACGCAACATTCCCTGAGCTTCTTCTGACTGTCCAACACTTCCTTTCATCTTCATACTGAACATAAAAAAACAGGAAAAATTTTGTGAACCATGAAAAATATTGCCGATAGAATTTTAACTTACCGCTTATTCTATCGAATTAATTATGAAGAGTAATTGAACTATGAAATAAATATGTGCAAAAGAGATGTGTCCCAAAAATAAATAGATATATGGAAATTTTAATTAGGCAAAAAATAAACTGCCTAAGCTAATGATCATCGTTAATATTTTAACAACAGTAAATAAATTATACGGAATAAGAATGGTTTCATGTTAATATTGCAAGGCTTTTTTTGAAAGGTTATGTGTAATTGTAACAAACACATAGCGAAAAGGCCCGGGATGATGGCCATATTGCTTTCAAACATGCCCGGGATGATGGCATACTGCTTTCAAATGTCCGGCATGACTGAGATAGTTGTAAATTTTTTGTATTTTTTTTCTCATTTCATTGTAATACCGTTACAGTTTATAATTCTTATTCTATCAGTCACTATCAAAAAAATTTTTTTTAAGAACCACATAATTACAAATATATTGATTTGAACAAAAAGTTAAGCTATAATATATTGATTTGGACAAAAAGTTAAGCTATATTAAATGGATGGATTTAAATTTCACACAGAAATACAGATTGGATTTCGAAAAATTATAACCTAGCGATGGTTTCAGCTTCAATCAATTTCGAAACAATATTGCTCAGTGTTTCAAATTCAGACTGACAATTCTGATATTCTGTTTGTAATTGCTGACACGTTGAACGTTGTTTAGCTAAATCTACCGGATTCAATGAATATTTTTCCAAAACTGTAAATATTTTATGTTAATTCTCAAGAAAATATCATTACGATTGGTAACTCATAAAGTGTAAATGCAAAACCCAAATGGGAATTTTTAGTCCAATGAAAACTGCTACATATAATATCCAAATGCTGAAATAATGAATGATGACTTGGATGAAGAGAAACAGGAATTTTTGAAATATAATTACATTTCAAAATTCCTGTGTTGCTGTAAAGACAGATGCCAAAAAAACTTTATTTTCTTGATAAAACGATATTTTATTGAGAGTAAAAATTGATTACCTCGAGCTTTTGTTTCCAAGTCTTCAAGATTTGCAATAAGTTTGTTTTTCAATTCATTGGATGCTTTACGTAGATTTTCAATATCACATCCGTGACTTATAAGCTCCTCAACTCGTGAGGTAAATTTTCTAATTGTATTATCAGTATGAGAAACCTGCAACGAATAACTTAATTGTTATTTACTTTTAAATGGTTATAAATAGAGCTATGAAATAGATTAACAATGTGCCGTAATGCAAAAAAACTTCATCCACATCAGATGGAAATGATAAGACTGAAATGTTGAAGTTTCCGCTGATTAAAAAAATAAGAAAAAGTAGCTCAATAACAATGACAGTAAAATGTGAAAAAAAACGAACATTCTTTTCCAAAGAATTGTCACCGATAATGTTCGGTACGGTAAGAATCCATCTGCACTTCTTTGCCATTTCTTGCCATTTACCCTGTGCTAATTGTTTCAATTCACTGGAGATTTCATTTAATGTATTTAAATCTGTCAGTGAGATATTGGCCAATTTCTCATTCAATAATAATAATTTCTCGTTGATCGATGTCTCCATATTATTGAAATCAGTTAGAGCTGTGGATAATTCCGCGATGTTATTAGCATGAGCCTATAAATATTTGAGCAGCTTGATGAGTAACAATTCGAAATTTCTCATTTTCATGAATAATATCGTTAATAATTTTATGCTTAAATTTATTTAGAAACAAATTGTGAAGATATATACCTTTGAAATAGTAAATAAAGTCGTAAATTTTTCCTGTGCATCGTTACAATCCTTTAACATTTGTCTGCTGGCTATTGAATCCGGATTAGCTGCTGCTATTTTTTTAGCATCCGCTTGCAGTTCGATAAGAACCTTTTGACGTGATGAAATTTCACGTTGTTGTAACTCATTCTGATGCCTCTAAAATAAATGATCGAAATATGAGCGCTTACTGATCTTCTTAAATATCTTGTACAACATTACTCTTCCGCCCATCGAAAAAAAAAAAATTTATCTTCATAGGATCATTCAAAGAATAAACAGTTACAAACCAATTCAATTAATTTTTCTACGTAGAGGGGTAATGAAATAGGCTCCGCGTATCGTTTATTCTCTTCATCCAACCAGCTCATTATATTCATCATGCCTTCTCGGATCCCCTTTGCTTTTGTCAACTTACTCCGCCAAGAATCAATGTTTTCCTCAATTCTTTTTTGAGCACGAATTTGTCTAAAAGTTCTTTCAATGAGATAATAAGCAAATTCAACAAACTGACAAAATGATCCGTTCAAATTGTTTAATTCATTAATGAATTAGCTATAACTTGATGAATGAATTATAAAACAAAAATAATTCTGCTACATTAATAATTATTAACTATATAGCTATTACAATTATATTGCTTCTACTACTACCAAAATAACAAGTTTAAGATTGGATTCTATTAAGTTAATTAACATAAAAATGTAATATTTTTTTGAAACAAAAATTCGAATATGTAAACAATAAACTGTAAAAATGCAAACCTTCGCATAAGTTCGTCAATATGACACTGATTTTCACGTGAGATACGTTCATGAGCATCGGTGCCTGCAAGCGCATTACCGAGATCAACAGCTGATCGTGTAACTGTTTCAATCTTTCCTGTTTGTTCGAATGATACATGCTGCAGTGTTTCCAGTTCAGATAGTCTAAATAATTTTCATCCTTTAAATCATTTAAACAAAAATTTGAAGGAATAATAGTTGTTTTTTAAATGCTATCCTTATTTTTTCAGGATTAACGATATTACATTTAAAGAGTTTTTGAAAAATTCATAAATGTTAAATGAACACTGTGAAATAGAAAGAACGTAAGATCATCATGGAACTCTATTTTCTAATCAACACAATAAACGGTACTTCCTTCCATTTGAGAGTAATGAACTAAGTGACCTTTGAACCGCAGATTCTACAGACAGCGCAGCAAAGGTCAAACGGACAATGTTCGGGATCAGCCACGATGATTAATCATCACGAATCATTGAGATTCCCACTTTATAAAACTCTCATCATTTCCCAGTGAGCAATCAATATCTTTCATTTCAATCATGAAATCCGAACTCATAACCTGTTACTGACAAACGCGCAAACTAATGAATGTGCCATTATCTCAATGCCTTCCGCTCTCAAATTAATAATAAAAAGGGAGAAAAACAATGCTTCGATGATAAAAAACAGTTGAATCAGGTGATGCAGCTGGAGGAAACTGCTGTTTTCGTGAAAGTAAACTAATCAAAACGATGAGTGCAAAACACTCAGCAAGAATTTGCAAAAAAAAAAGTTTAAAAATTCAATCATAAATATATAAAAAATATTCCCGCAAAAATATACGATAATTTATTAAATCTGCAGTGCTATTGTAAAAAAAAATTACATTATTATTTATGTAACGCTTTTTCACCGGAAAAAATTTTACATTTTTTAATTTTCTATTTTAATTTTCGAAAATGTCAAAATTTTATGCAAATCTGACTGAATAACTTTTCTGATTTCATTCTAGTAAAATTTCGATTTCATTGTGAGGAAAGTAATGACAGGCATGTTAAGTTATTTTATTGTTAGATAAAGAAGCTTTAAGATGTTCTTTATCACACTATTCAAGTGCTACTGTATCTCACTCACATAACTATACTAAAAGCTATGTCTCACATTTGCATCACTCAGGTGTCTTACATTTCCAACACATATTTTCGATTTATATTCAAAATTCACACATCGATAACATTAACGTACACGAAGAGATATATTGCAGAAGATTCATTAGTTATTCGAGAAAATACTATCTCATCGCCTGATGAAATAAGTTCGCGTGAAAATATTTGTTGAAAATTCTGTTCATAAATGTTTAAAACTTCCTTTTGATAGGTCATACTATCTTTAGATGAAAAATGCGTTCGCTACAAAAATTACTAAACAATAAAATATGAAATGCTTTAAAGCAAATAGAAATTTTCAAATTTGATAATAAATATGATGGAGATAATACTTACAGTTGAGACATAAGAGAACTACCATCCATGGTATCTGTGCTACGCAAAATGCTTTCCGTTTCAGAAATTTTTCGCTCTAAATTTGTAATTGACTCGTTTAAACTTTCTGCATTTTGTGAATATGCCATTGACAGTGATTTTAATTGACTCAAATATGCTGATAACTCATGACAATTTCGATGTAGGATATCGTAATCAGCCTATAAAAACGATTTTTTACAAAGCTAATAGCAGGTGCATAGTATCATAATTTAGTAGCTTCATGTAAATGAATATGTGTTTAAAAAATTACGAAATAATTATCTGGAAGAAAATTGACCTGCAACCTACAGATGGTACCCGTTAATTCATGTGCATCTATGGACGGGAATTGAGCATTGGGATATTGTGAACGCATTTCGATCACATAACCATCAATTTCGGATTGTATACGTGTAGATAACGTGCAGATATTTTTCAAACGTTCTTTTGCACTCATTACTTCATCCAATACCGCCTAAATATTTAATGAATTTAGCAAAAACAACTTTAATACATATCATTTTAGAGCTACGTAGCATATCAAATCACTGATCCCATAATAATTTTGTGATTCAAAACTTGAACAGAGGAATGAATTACCGGTAAATTATTAAATTTAGTTTATTAATCAATATAATTTACCTTAGCTTTTTGACGTGACCCCTGAAGTATCTGTGGATCACCACTTTCAGCCCTGATAATGGTCAATTCTCTGGTTTTTTCATTCAGAAATGAATGCAGTAGACTTGACTCATTTGAAAATTCCAGCAACAATTTTGTTAAAACATTTAACCTTAATGAAAACAAATCAAAAATTCATCTACTTAAAAGGACTGCAAAATATTAGAAATAGGAAATGGTCAACACAGAAAGGATTCAAACATCCATTTATATCATCTGTTTTGAACTAATTTCTAAATAATGTAAATTCATGTCTTTATTACACATTCAGATTTATAACTTTGAAAAGTGTAATAATCTTATATCTTAATTGCTGTTTGTTTGAACAATTCTATTTATAACTTTATTTACCTTGGTAAAATGTCATCGGTATGCCGTAAAAGTTCATTATAATTCGTTTCAAGTTTATTTCGATGCTCTTTTAAACTGTGAAATTGATCCGGTGTGAAAAATTCTGCGCCTTCTGCACACAAACGATCTGTTTCTTCGATACTTTCTTGTACTTTTGATGAATACATCGACAATTTAGTTCTCAATTCCTTAAAGAAAAAAAAAGAATAAAGTTAACTGTGAATTGTTATTGAATTCTCTGAAACAACAACTATCTGTGAAAATAAATGTACCGTAGAATTATACTTCTAATAAACGTGAATAAGTGCTTAATACAAACAAATAACTCGCTTCAAATTACGTATTTATGAACAACTGTATTTGTTGTTAAAATTTGCAGAAACCTGCATTCGATTGAAAGCTAACGATGCATCCTCCGATGAAGCGACCAACCAAAAGCCTTCCGAAATTGCTGTACTTATCATACCAAATGTATCCAGAATTTCCAATATTTTTATTTGTCTTTCAGTACATTCATTATGCAAATCTTCCTGCAAATCAATACCGACAAATATAACTGCTTATCCAGTGACAAATTTTTCTTGAATTCTTTGTCACATTATATTAAATATTATTAATTTTGCCTTTAATTTATTAAAATTATCTGAAATCTGAAACATTACAAGACAATATCATTCTAAATGGTATAAATATTATTTCCAAATATTGTATTGATGATTAATAAATGTAATGTGCATAGCAATGAAGTAAATTTGTAGTTGGTCATTTCAATTTCTTAAATCTATAAGCATAATAGATGTAACGTGGCGATTATTACCTTGCTGCATATAAAAGTCGCAAGTTGAAAAAGATTCGTTGATAATTAGCAAATATTATAGTTTCTACAAATGCTTTTCGAAAGAATGAAATAAGCTAAGCATTCAAAACTGCTAATGGATTGATTTGCTACGTTAGCAAATAAATATTTCTCATTCAGAGCAGTATTTCAATATTAATTCTATTTTCTTTTTTTTGACTTGTATGTCGATTAAATTCATGTAATTTATTTCAAATTAAGGAATAAAGAAAAAGTTCGACTTAAAAAGTTTTAATTGATGAGCAATCACGAGTCAAACTGTAATTTTTCAATGAAATGGATAACAAATTTCACTGCCCAAAGAATAAAAATCCATGAGAAACCACAATAATTCAACATTAGAAAAAATTACGTGTCTAAATATTTTTCATAATGCAAGCTCTTATGTATTTAGGGTGATTCTTTTGAAGTGCGATAATTTGAAAACCTCCCATGTTTAGAAGAAATGATGAGCTCATATAATGTTTTTACCAGAAATGCGTTAAATGTGATTAATTCTTTATAACATAGCAAAATTAAAGAATATCTAAATCTTTCATTTTCATTAACCCTTTCATTCAGTTGTATTTTTAAATAAATTGGAAATGAATTTTGATGATTTTAAGTTCGCTGTTTTGTACTGTTTGAAAGATCATTTATATTAATAAAAAAAATTTGTGATACTCGTTTCTATATTATAAATCCCTTAAAATTACAAAAGTGTAATACAAATTGACTTAGTTAAATAAAAAAAAGCTGACAATTTAATTGGAATGAACTACGAAATACCCTTAAACCACCTATTCTTTTTGTAGAGTTTCCTACAATTCTATATCATTCAATAGCTACAGTAAGCTCCCCTGTTCGTACATTTTGTATAATTTCATAACGAAAGAAAAATTACTAAAACGTGCCATCAAACTGTAAATGCTAAATTAATCGTAACTCGACTAATTTAATCTCAGACCACAAGAGTGACCTGGAAATCATTAATTAATCTTTAAGATCTCTCGAAAAACTAACGACTGATCTAAACACTCCGTACTATCAATTGCTCATTTGTTCGTGTTGAAATGAATTTAAAAATAATTTTACCAGCAGTATTTTGAACATTGTAAATGCAGCAGTATTCCAAAAAAAGGCTGCAAAAAATCATTTTTGCGCTAAATTTTTTAAATTGTACATCATTACCATCATTTTTCCATTGAAATTTCAAACCACACTTCACATGCCACTACTTTATGATATATTTTGCATAAAAATTTATATACAAAAAAAAATCTTAAAAAAAGGAAAGTAATATTACAAAGTTGATTTCAGTTCGAAAAAAAAGATGACAACATGAACAGTTGAATGCTTCTAATTTAGGATTTCATTCCGAAAAGCGTACGATCTATTCCTTACATGAAAACAATCCATGTAAGAAAGATAGATATGCAAAATGAAATTATCATCACTCAATTCGATTCTCTCAAATGATAGAAATTTAGTGAGAATGGCTGTTGTTATCCATTTTATTATTTTTCAATAGCTATCATTCATTTTTTTAAATTGAAAGTGAAGAAATGATAATGACTGGTGATGTTCAGAATGGAAAAAAAAGATAACAACGTGATAGAGAAGTGAATAATGGGAAACAATTGAACTCTTTAAGTGAAAAAGAAATGTAACGTTTGGATGATAAATGTTGCATTCCAATTGGAACAATGCTTTCATTATGCTTTTATACAGTCCTTTATTTTCATATAGTTGGAAAAAATCTGAATATAGCCTATTCGCCTATTTTCTTAACTAATGAGATTGGAGTGATTTTGATTCTAAACTTCCATGCAACAAATTAAGATTAAACGGTATAGGTATGCTTCTTGAAGTTGAAATTTCCGCAGCTAAATTTTAAACTAAATGCAAATTAATTCTCTATCTATTGCAAATTTATCGGACAAAAAAATATATCATCTCGGCATTAAGAAAATCCAAACTACAGCAATTTCATCGTCATAAAAGCAATAAATTTAAGAGAAAGTATTACAGAATGATGATGATTAGCGTACATAAAAACGATATTTCCCGAACAATTAACTGCTGAAAGATATTTATTGATAAGAAATTATATAAAAATCCCGCAATATTTTTGATTCAATTAAAAAGTGTGATTGTTACTTTCCACATTAAATTTCGATAAGAAAAGCTTCTTAAGGAGACAAATGAGTATTAAACGAGCTAAGAGATGGTGCACAAAGATACCAACAAAACCAGGTAATTAATTACTGAGGGAACAAATCGGAAGTACGCATTGCTGTGGATGATGTTGATGATGTATAGGTTGTATATGGCGCAAGTGGATCAGTTGTTTGTCGCAATTCAGATGGGTGACCGCGCCAACTGACAGTTTTCGTGTAAACTTTAATGCTGGATTCTGAAGGACTAGCGCTAACAGACTCAATTAATGGTGTCTGTCCCAAATCCTCAACAGAAATATTCAATGTCTCCATCATTCGCTTGGCCGCATCAGGTGTCATCATTTTCATATGCAATGCTCGCGGAATTGAATATCGCCGACCACTTGTTGGATGAACAATGTCACCTGTGATAACATCAAGCAGGCCACTTTCCGCTGCCTCACGGATCGAAACTCGTGCATTGCTTTCTGGACGCTCGATGACTTTTTCTTCAACATCAAAACCACGTCCTCGTAGATTATCTAAAAATTCGTGCTGCAAATCAGCCATAGCCTGAGGATCATCAGTTAGGCTTTTTCCTCTACTTCCTCGCGATGCTTCTGAGCTAGACCTAACTCGTCGTGAGAGACCAGGTTCAGGACGGTGAGGTGACGAGAGTTTTCTGATCGTTATCTCTTCTCTATAGCGTGGTGTTCCACTTCCAATTTTCCGGTCATCAACTGACTCCAATTTGAACCTATAACCTTCAGCATCACGAAGTTTCACGGCTTCTGTGATTGCTTGCGCAGCTTGCATAGGAGATGCAATCAAGGCGATCAAACCTTTTGCTACTGCATCTTTAAGTGTAGTTTTGATTCCCGTACGTCTGTGGATATATTTGCCATCTGAATCAATAAGTCCCTGATTCAATGCTTCTTTTACTGTCATTGTATGGCTCGATTCCAGATCGTGCAACAAGGAATCACCATCAATAATATCACGATCAACAGCGGATTTGAAAGTCAAATAAAGGCCTGATTTTTTATCCCGTACTCGTCCGGAAATCTCGTCGAATTCTTCTGTGGACAATATATTTGCCAGATTCCGCTCATTTGAGTCTTCCGGAGCTTCAACATTACCGGTATCAATATATCCTTCCTCAATTGCCTGATTAATCGACATCTGCCTTCCCGAATCAGAATCAGTAAATCGATTTTGTACAACATCAATCATCCCTTTGCTTAATGCTTCAGCGAATGTCATTTTATCAATACGTTTCAATTTCTCTCCAATGAATAACGGTATTTTACCTTCTGCGGTAGCACGTGCAACAGGCATAATAATTTGTTCATCAAATTGAATAGTTTTATTTCTTGGATCCACCAGTTTTTTCTGAACAGCCTCGATCAAATTAAGTTTTCTTTTTGTGCGATAATCCAACAGAAATGGTTCTGTAATAGCTTTATAAGTCTCAGCATCAATCAAACCTTTATTAGAAGCATCCTTCAATGTTATTATCTCTGCTGTAATAATATTTGAATATTGTCCTGTATTAGCATCAATAAGACCTTCAGTAAGAGCGGTTAGAACAGGTACTCCATATCCTTTTGTTGGATCATAAACTCCTTCCATCGTAAGACTTGTATATACCGGTTTCATAATATCTAACCAAGCTAATTTCTCGTTAGTGAACGGATTCTTTACCTCACCCGTTTTCGGATTTATAATACCAAGTTCTATCGCTTTTTGAACTGATATCCTTTCCCCATTCGCTGGATGCGATACACCTTTCGGTAATGTTTCCGATAAGGTAACATCAACAAGACCCATATTTGCCGCTTGTGCTAATGTTAGAGCATCACCTGTCTTTGGATTGAGATAAGTTAAGTTTTGTAAATCAACTAACTTCGCTCGAACAGCATCCTCCAAGCTTAATTTTTCACCACGAGCATCAACTACACCTTTTGTGACAGCATTTTGAATATTCGATCTAAAAACTGAATATGTCTTCGTCATCTGCTTTCCTTTTTTATCAATGCGTGCAATACCAATTCGCTGAGCATCTTGCAATGACATGACACGACCATTTCTTTTATCCCTTATCTTATCAATACCAACAAATTCAGCATGTGGTTCCAACTGAATAGATTGCATCTGTGCGGTACTTTTTACAACAGTCTTAGCTTCAGTCATATACGGATCACCATGTAATTGAATTGTAAATTTCATCCCAGATGATGGATCAACATATTCACCTTTCTCAATGCCTCCTTCTCCACGTATAACTTTCACCATTACCTGTTTTCCACCACCTAAATCAACCATCTCTTGACGTCCTGCACCTAAACTACGTTGTTCCATGATAGCAACTGTAGATTTTTCTGCAGGTTCTGGCGCATAAGGAGTAAGCTGCAACTTCCGCTCTACCAGGCGTGTTGATTGAGGTTTCTGTGGAGTAAATGTTCTCGAACCAGAACTAATCAAAACACCACTAGTAAGAGCCTGCGGAAAGGTCATTATTTCAGTCATATTCTTCGTGTAAATTATGCCTTTAACAGGATCAATAATTTTATTCTCAACCGCTTTCTTATAAGGCAATTCTTCACCTGTTGTTGGATCACGGAAAACGATACTTTGATTATCGATAAGTTTAGTTGTAATCGCATCCTCAATTTTAATATTATCTCCATCCGCAGTTGACAGTCGGCCTGTAGATAAATCAAGCTTTCCAGATATCAAAGCTCCTTCTAAAGTGCGTGGTAAACCTTTGCTTCTTAAAAGACCTTGCGAATGAGCTGTTTTTAGATCAGTAAATTTCCCTGTTTCTGTATTCAATACCGTTCCTTCTCTATCATTAATAATATTTTCATCTATCGCTTCTAGAAGTGACAATTCACGCATTCGACGTTTATCCAATATAGTTGTGTCATATGGATTGAATAACCCTTTAATTATTGACTCTTTCAGAGACATTTGCTTCTGTGTTTGCGGATCGGTAAACATACCGCTTTGTGCATTGTACCAGCCTGAATCCAACGCACTGATCAACGTTTGCTCCGTATATTCTGTAGGTCCATCGAACAATGCTTCTTTTTTCGATAATTCACTTCGCTTTTGTATTTTATAAGTGGTATGGATCGCATCAGAAGCATTTTCAGGCACACCACCTGTTGGAAAAACACGATGCTGTAAAGCCGCTTGAGCCAAAGAATATCGTTTATTTTCTCGTTTATCCAAATAATAACGATCTTTCTCGTCAATAACACCCCATTTTTCAGCCTCTTCAAATGACATTTCACGTCCAGTTAAAGTATCGAAGACACGTAAATCCTCACGGCTGATTTTACCAAAAGCAAGGGCTGCATCAAGAGTAAGTCGTTCACCTGTAACATGATCAACCAGTTCACCTCTACTTGAATCAAACGTCCACGATTGCTCTGTTTCTTCTACAGTTGGAGTTCCAATTGGACGAAAACTTATGACTGCCTCAGAACCTGGTGAAAATTGTATTATTTTCTTTTTCGAACTTCCTATTCCAGCTGGTGCCTCAGCTTCCACTAGCACTATCTTGTTATTAATTAACGTTTCAAAATTAACCATTTGACCATTTCGTTCCATAAAACCGTTTTTATCAATTGTTTTCTTATTCATTGCTTCCGTAATAGAAATATGACTGCCAGTTGATGGATCTACAACAGTAACATTTCTACTGTCAAGGACATTCAATTGAAATGCCTCTTGTAAGGATAGCGATCGACTTAAATTTGGCAGAGAAACAGTTCCTGTCTTAAGGTTTACATAATTTTTACGTTCTGCCTCCAAAATATGATAACCATCAGCTGGTATTTCAAATGAATCTTTACTACCCGTAACTGCGCGATAAACAGAAACACCACCTGGACCACCCAATGCTGTTGTTTCTGTTTTTCTCACTTTCTTAACAGTTGTTACAGTTTCTTCAATATTTTTATCTGGGTAAAATTTCGGCGCTAGTTGTTGTGCTGTTTCAGTTACTGATTCAGTTATCTTCTCCTCTACAGTAGGACCGGCACTTGCTTTAGACGGAACTATCCATTCATCAGATGGATGGATTAATCCTTGACTTAACGCTTCTTCAAAGCTCATCTCAGTATCACCTTGACGAAAACGATGTGTACGCGAATCAACTAAACCTTGTCTCATAGCTTCTGCCAATGTCACCTTCACTTCATCCGTTGTTGCATCTTTCCTTTGGCCCGGTCGTCTAATTCGCTTCTTATGATCAATTTTCTTGACTGGTGTTACCAGAGAAGGATGAATGTCAAGTATCCCTGATAGTTGTAAGGCTCCTTTAAGAGTTAATAATCCATCATCATATGCTTGTTTCGGAGATAATTCTCTGTTCGTCCGTTTATCAACATAAACACCTTTTTGGGGATCAATGAATCCCTTAGCTACAGCACGAATCACCGACATGTCTTGTCTCGAACCATTTCTTATACCTAACGATGTCGTCAGGAGTTCGAAAAGCATTGGATCCAATAAATCTTTGTCTGCACAATCAGTTATAAGGAAACTTTCATTGGTAGCAAGGTCTACAATTCTTTCAGCTTGCAGTATAATTACTCCACAATCTACAGCCTCATTAAACGTTAAATTTTCTTTTGTTTTCGTATTCTTGATACCTTTCACATTAAAAATAGAATGTCGTACACGTTTGATTAATAATCCATCGCTAACTGCTTCATCTACAGAAAAAACTTTTTGCTGCTGTTGAAGCATAATCCTCCCATCAGATTCTAACAATCCTCGTTCTAAAGCTTCTGCAATGGAAACTACATCTTTTTCGTCAGGATCGACGATATGACGTATGTCCGGATCCAATAAACCAACGGCAACTGCTTCTAATAGTGTATAGCGATTTTTGGTGCCTCCATCTATGAATCTATTTGTTGAATCGATCAAGTCTTTTTGACTAATTTCTGTAAGCGTCAGCGGTTTCTGTATGAAATCTTTTGAAAAAGCTTCTTGAAGCGTAAGAGTTTGACTTTTTAGCAAATCATTAAAATTGCCTTGACGAGTATTTACTGCATTACGTACAATTGCTTCACCTAATGTAATACGCCGATTTTCATCCGTTTTCACAATTTCTGGAACGTGCAAATTTAAAAGTGCATATTGTTTCGAAACAGCTTCGCGTAAGGTGATTTTCTCGCCACTATGTTTGTCCACAAATTCACCAGTGTAACCATCAATTAAGCCCATTTCAAGACAATCAGACAGAGTGACTGCAATCATCGTATGCGGACGGCATCCACTGATCTGAATGTATCCGTTGTAGAGGGCATCTTTCAGTGGCATTGTCTCTCTCGTGTACTTTCCGGTGAAGTAACCCGTCTCCTTATTTATGACACCTTGTTCAATAGCGCTTTCTAGTGGTAAAGGTGGTAGCTTTAATATGCCCATTTTAACCAGTCGATGTTGTGTATCAAGTGTTATGATTCCTCGAGAAATACAGTCGTACATTGGCAGGATATCACCTGTTTCAATATCTCGCAATTGACGGATATCCGGATCATACAAGCCGATCTGGATGGCTTCTAATAGAGATAAACTTTCACCAGTTTCGGGATGACGCACACCATAATGAGTGTTAAGCACTTCATGAAAACCACCATCAATGTACCCTAATTCCGCAGCTTTCTCCAAACTAATTCTAGCACCCGAAACAATATCGTAGAATTCCCCTCCACCGGAATGTAAATCTAGCAATCCTTGGCGTATCGCCTCAACAAAGGTCAAAATTTCGCCCGTTTGCTTGTGCAAAATGCCCTCCATTTCATAAAATTGTGTTTTAGTAATTGTTTCTTCCTGATACATTTGCATTTCATCCTCATGTTCCGCTATTGTTGCTCTCTCCGGAACATCTCGACTCTCTTCAAATTCTTCCAGCTCACCACCCTCGGATACAATTGCCTGTTGCATGCCATGACTCAGGTTAGGCATCTGAAAACAAATTATCCGTTAACCTTCTCTCAGTGCTTTGTCTTAACCGCAAAATTTAATGAAAGAATCAATGCTATGCTGTGCGACAGTTCAGAAGTAACTCCATGAGAGCCAACTGAAAATCATTTCGCATTTCGCTGTGCAAACAGTTGAATTCGGTTTCAGCTTGCATTTATGGGCCCAAGGTTCTACATATAATTCCAAAATATAGAAATGATGATTAACATGATTTCATGATTACAAACAAATGAGGGCCTACTTTTGGTTGTTCTTTTTCACGTAAACGCCGCTCATTTTCCTCCTGCCGACGACGGTCTTCTTCCGCTCGCCGGCGTTCATCATCCAATCGCTTCCTTTCACGTTCCCTCTTTGCTTCCTCTTCTCGACGACGACGATCTTCCTCTTCTCGACGACGACGCTCTTCCTCTTCTCGGCGACGACGCTCTTCCTCTTCTTTTCTTTTCCTTTCCTGTTCCGCATCTCCTTCAGCTTTTCGTCTGGCTGCATCTTCTGCAGCTCTACGTCTAGCATCTTCCTCCATTCTTCGTCTCGCTTCATCTTCCGCTCTTCGGCGTGCATTCTCTGCCGCTTCACGTTCACGGCGTAAACGGTCAGCTTCTTCAGCTGCTCGACGTGCATCCTCAGCAGCTTTACGTTGCTTGCGGAGGCGATCAGCATCCTCCAGTGCTTTCAACCGAGCTGCTTCAAACTGGCGACGTTTCTCCTCCTCTTCTGCTCGTCTTCGTTCGTCCTCTTCCTACAACAAAATGGAAGAGATCTGCGTAGCAGCACGATGGAAGATGGATGAGTGTATGAGTGTTGCGCAAAAGTACAGTTCAGTCAAATAATGCTATCTTTTAATTGCAGCACTTCAGTGTTTGTCTGCAAGTGAATAAGAGAGATGGAACAACAAGATGACGAACGTCTGGAAGCCAAAACCAACCGATCTAAAAAATAATACCCGGCTGTGAAAAGAGTAAGCAAAAGAAGCAAGAAATGGGAACAGAAACGCACACAACTACAAGGCAACGGTAATGGCTGCAACGTCGCGCAAAAAAATAATGTGGTTGTGAAGTGCAATCTGAAATACTCAACAGAAATTACTGTACAGTAATTCTTGAAATTCCATATTTTTTCTTTTATCATCTAAAAAATTTCAAATTGTTTCGTCCTGCGATATATCTTCCAATACATTGCATTATTGTTTGATACCTAAAATGTTGTTCAAAGCATGCATATAGCTTGGAAAGATCAATTTGCTATGTTAGTATACAAATTTATACACAAATTCAAAAGTGCGCTTTCTTCATTTTGGAAAAACTTACAAATTGTTTAACGATTACGATGACTTTTCATGACGATTCTTTAAAGTTTCCGCTTAAAAATGATAATAATAGGTTAAAGAGATTTAACCAAAAAGTCATATTATAAGAGAGTGTGATAAGCATATTTAAGTAAAAATAACATATTGGTTTTCAACCTGGAAATGGTTTCTTAAGAAAAGTGAAATTTTAATGGTGAATTTGCTGCTGTGTTATCAAAATCTGAGTAATACCTAAACATTCAAGTCATCAGAATGACATAAAAAACATTTCGACTTTAAACCAAAAATTAATCATCCTATAAATCCAGAAAAAGCTACCAATGCTGAATTTTGAGTCAATTAATGCTCTTTAATACGGCTATTCTGCTGCTGTGGTTAATAAGGGAAGCTGGCTAAAAAATGGTAATGAATGGCCAAGTCAAGAAAAATAGGACAAACGAAAAGAAGAAAGAATGTTGGAAGCCACTAGAAACTACAACTGTGTTAAAAAAGTAGTGGAAATGAATGATAAAACATATAAGCATGTGTTGGCGCAGATTGGTTACAACATTGTTGAAATCGGTTGGTTTCGAAATTTCAATTTTTTAAAATGCCATTTAATTTCTGGAATTATTTCATGTCAGTAACATCATTAAGTGATACCATGACTCACTTCACTGCAGTAACACACATAAGTACTCGACCGACCGGAAGCGCAATCAGCCTGTTGGTGTTATGTAATCTGGGATTCATAATAAAACTTTATTTTCAGGGATCTTAATTTCTTGTGAAATGATGTTGGCCGCATTGGGTTATAAGAGCTTAAAAAAAAGATTTGCCCGCAAGCTTTCTTTTAGAAATGCTTATTCCGTTTCACAAGATTATTCTGTATCATATCGTTATATTTAATGTGACTTGTTGATTGTTAAAAACAACATTTTTACATATCTGAATAAAGGTTTAAAAAAATTACTAACCTGTTTTTTCCGCCTCCAATTTTGAATTAGTACTTGCATTATGTTGCGACGTTCAAGTATTAGTGAACTCAGCTGAGCAAATCGTCTATTTAGATGTTCTAATTCTTCCGTTACTTGTTGAACCCCATTTTTCGGTTGCGGTATTGAACGACGGAAGTTATTTCGGATGTCCGGTCCATGAATGTTGATGATATTTTCCATGTACTGCACCAAATGATTATCATAACCCTGAAAGTTACCGGATTTTCATCCTGAAAACCCGCTATAATCTTCCATATAAAAAGAATCAGATTTTTTCCCGCAGGTTACGTGAAAAACTTTCATGACTTCGACAGTCTTCGATGGAAATGATTCATCTTATCTGAAAATATTTGAGATACAATTCAAAACCATTACAGTTAGTCATCAATAAAAATTAGAACTTAATAGTGATTAAAGATACCTTCGCTTCACGAATGAATTTTCCACCTTCACGGTTCACATTTTCTACTGCCTCAGTACGTTCTTGTAACTGAGAATATTCGGCAATAAGTTGGTCTAACTGCTGTTGATACTGCTCTGGGCGAAGTTCTTCTGGTTTGCGTAAACTATAAATTTTACTTTTTTATTGTTTGAAATAGAAAATAAAATTTTTAAGTAAATATAAATGTGATGGAAAAGATCTAAATTGTATCCGCGGCTTTTATTTCACACATAATTCTTTTTTCTCATCATCAAAATTTCATAAATTATCGAAAAAAGAAGTGATGAAAAAGAATCTTAATAAAAAAAATTTTTTAAAAAATCATTTTTTATCTCTAAATGTCAATTATTTCTTTATAATAAGCCCATATCAAATAAAAGTATTCATTTACAAAATAACGATCTATTAACAATAAGATTTTTGAAAAATCTTGAACAACAGCTGTATATACCTATTAATAGTTGCTTCGACATTGTCAAGCCATCTGATTTCATTTTCATATTCGGTACGGTAAACCATTTGGGTTTGCAGAGCATGTTCAGTAGTTTTTAAGCGATCGACCACCTGCGAACAAACATTTTCCCATCGAACGGTTGATGTTTGCACTTCGTCTTCTAGTCGATCAACATCTGGATGACTGTAAATAAATGGTTCTTTTTTATTTTATTATACCAACATTTGAATTTTTTATTAGAGTTACAAAATAATTATTGTAAATTGACTAAATATTAGTACAAACCAAATTTTTATTAGGATAAAAAAATTGCTTTAGCATTTAACGCAATTTTGCTTCTTACCAGTAGCTTAATAACAAATTGGATATTATCAAACATCATTTTCGTTTTCACTCACTATTGTTCTCAAAAATTAAAATTTACTTCGGTGATTGGCGAGTTCGTGAAACATGCTGACGTAGCAGAGCAATATTACGATTGAGAGCATCAACGATTGTCTGTTGTTGTTGCAATACCATATTCAATTCAAGCAACTGCGAATGAACGCCTCGCAATTTATCCAACGAGGCTGGCATATCATCAAATGAATTGAGCATAATTTCATGTTGTCGTACAATATCGATTACCTATAAAACTGTCCAAATCATAAATCAGTTAAGTTTGCTTTGACTTCCCAAGAATTTTCTGCATCATATTTTATGATCTGCAACTAATAATTGCGATGATATGTGAATTTCCATAAAGCTTCCGTCGGAAAAGCCAAAACATATCCTCGCACATAATGTACAAAATAAAATCCCTTTATTTAGATTCGTTTACTTGTTTATGCAATAATAGAAGTTATATGAAATAAGACAATCATCAATTTAGTCTGATCAAAGAAGAATGGAATATTAGTATCTCAATAATAAATCATGATAAACGAAAATAGCTATGATACGGGTTCGACAAAAAGAAATAGAAGCCAACTGTCACAACAGTTACACTGGTCAGAACAAAAGCAATGTATAAAATCACAGATTTAATATTCAGTTCAATTCAGTTCAGAGTTTAAATACTTACTCATTTTGGTCGACCAAAGGAAGCAACCGGTGATCTCCTACGTACAAAAGATTAACAATTACTTAAGTATCAGTACCTCAATAATAAAACCAGGATTTCGATAAACTATGAATCACTGACAGAACTGGTCAAGTCAAAAAGCATTAAATTTCTCAAGTCTAAGAAAACTTGGAGATCTAATGCTTTTTTTCTTGTATTGTACTTCCAATTAAGTGTTCCTATTCAAGCCGACTCCCGAATTTTTCAGGCAGCTTGCAAGCAGAAGAAAGAATTCCAGCACAGTTTATATCTTCTATCTAACTTTTACCCAGGAAAATCTTCGCAATCCAAGAAATTGTATCCAAAAAAAGACCCTTACATTTGATTTTTTACACTGATTCAAAAAGCGCAATGAAAAATATTACACAATTAACAGTTATTCAAAAATTACCTCGACAAGTCCATTTAACACAGCTTCCAAAGACTTTAATCGTTCAACATACATTCTTGACAGTTCCCATAAATCCTCCCAACGACCACTTAAATGATCGAAATTAGCTCGTTGCGAGGGCGTTGGTTCGGGAATTTGTCGAAACAGCTCATTAACAGTTGATACATCAACGTCTAATGCTTGCAATCCATCTTCGAAATCCTTATGTCCAACGGTCAGCCTTTCAAGCTCTTCTCGTGATCTTGGAATGTTCTGAAGTGAACTTTTAAAATTAAAATTGAGTAGCAAAAATATAATTTCAATCCTTCTGAATAATGTGCGAAACCCTTATCGAACATTCCACTCGATGACACAAAAAGATACCTGCATAACCCGACCGTTCAGATTTTGATATGCTTCGTCAAGTTTATTAAGTAACTCCGCAATTTTCGTATCAAATTGAGCTCCAACTTCGGGTTCTAGAATATGCTAATTACAGAATAGCAAAGATATTTATGAGACATAAAACAGTATGCTACTTTAATTATTAAAAAAAGACATAAAACACCATGATTTCAAACAATTACTAAATTTACGAAATCACCGGTACCTTTGGGACGATTCATTTGATTTAGAAGATCGTAGAAATGTTCATTGGTTAGTTTCAATTCTCCTTTAAGCCGCATCGCTAATGGATCATTCGGTTCCAGCTCGGAAATCAGTTTGTGGGCATCATCATTCAAAGCTTTAATGATCGCATCCCTTTCTTCCGGAGTCATTGCAGCAAAAGTATTCAGATCCCAACCACTAGAAATTTCAGATCATAAGCAGATACAAGAGGTTATCATTTTCATAAAATTTCGGTCAAATTCTCATAAAGTAAGCGAAATCTCATTAAAAGTATTTTGTTGATAAGAAATATCATTTAACAAATATTTCAACTATTTACTATTTAGATCTTTCACAATTTCACTCAAATATTTATGAATTATATCAAGTATCAATTTACCGTATCTGAGCCATTGTATTTAATACCATATTATATCGAACCATTCGATGTTTCTGTCCCCAAAGTCGGCGTAATTTTTCCAGACTTGTATGTAATCGATTAAGGTATGTAATAATATGAGCATCTGGCGGTAAAATACGGAAAACTACGGATGGTACCGAAACTTCCGTACCATCTGGTCCACGAATATTCCAATGTATCAGATCCGAATTATCGGTTAACATACATTCATCGCCTAAATAAGAATAAACTAGCACTTGATCAGCAAGAAAATCTTTGTGAATATTTCATCTAGAAATATCATCATAGAATTGAATTATATGTACTTAAGTAAGAGATTCGAAATTGACAATAAACAGAGATCACAAAATGTAATATAGGAACTATAAGATACCGAATACATGAAGATGAAAGAAAAGAATATCTGAATGAAAATTCTATCTCTTACCTTCTCTAATTGTAATATCTTTATCAATGTAATCAGCTAAAGCGACAACCGGAATTGGTCTTTGAATTCGTTCACCACGTTGCCACAGAGGTGAAATTTGGGAACTTCGCTCGGTGAGTGTCATCAGAACACTGTGATATTTTTTGATTAATTCACTGATTTCATCCAATTCGCGTAACATTTGTTCACCTTCTTCCAGTGAAAATTCACTTCTATTGTACTTTCTTCCTAACATTTCAGACTGTTTAATCATCCATTCTTCTGCAGCACTCGCATCTTCCATGTACTATAAAAAAAATGTACTAAAATTCTGCATTCTCAATTTTCAGATATCGATCGTTTGTTGAATACTTTTTTCAGTGCTCTAAAAATTGTGCGTTGAGATTTAGCATTAAATTTTTCCATCAATTCACCTTAACTATTAATTATATTCAGCTAATGATTATTAATAGCGCAACAAAGATTTCGGAAAATTGCTGACGCTAAAAAGTAACGCTGACTGACGATTACACTGACGCTGACTTTTATATTTTCTGATATTCACAAACACCTTTACGAGGAGAGTTTACATTAGCAACTATCAGTTGCATTTAGTCATTCAATTGCTAACAAGATTTTTTCCTCAATTTGGTATCTGAATTCGAAACAAAATTTTGTTATAAAAAATGAAAAAAGAGTGAGTCAACAATTTACAACCACACTTCAGTTTCTTAATTTTGTTCCCGGGTCAAACAATGCCATTAGCGATAGAAATGAACTTTCAAAATGTCACATTGTATTTGTGCATACATCCTCACATATAAATCCATAAAAGCTTGTCGAATCATACCGAATTAAGATTGAGTGCATCGCGCAAATGTTGTTCAAGACATTTCGACAGTGCTAATAACCAATCCCACTTCCGCTGCATTGCATTTAAATAAAATTCAATTACATGGATCGCTGGATGACCTTGATTTAGCAGGGCTGCGCCTTTGTTGTGCACGTCATTGAAACGTGACTCTCGAAGCTCGATTTCATGAAGAAGCTACAAAAAAAATCAACATTTCTAATTAACTCTCGTCATTGATAATTCAAAAAAATTTGAGATTTTTAAAGAAATCCTAATTAGAGATGGTAATTTTCTCACTGGCCATCAATGACTTATTTTAGCTCATATGATAAATTTCAATATCTTCGTCGTCTATTCAATATTATCATTCACATGTGGTAAATAATCATTCTTCAATAGGTGACATATCAACAACCCAAATACATTTCTATGATTTCAATTCTATCGAAAATGGACGAGACCATAATGAATCTAAATTTCAAGCAAAGTTTCCATAATTAGGGAGCTGAGATCCAAAGATGTAACATTAGCAGTCTATTTTGGCTATAAAAACAGTTATTCGAGTATCTTGAAATTAAAGGAATTTCTGAATGAAACAAAAACTTGTTTAGGAAACATAAAAGCTGAAGCACTTGTTTGTAATAATTCTGTAGCATTGGTAAATCGAGTTGTTTGATATCGGACCAATTCCGAGAAACTTCAATATCTTCCCTCTCATTAATCCATACAATTTCGTGTTGTGCTCCACGAATAAATGCAATCAAAGTATCCAAATCAAGCATACGTCCGGCTGATAAATCCCGCAATTGCTGATATTCGCTTTCCAATATGCTAAGCAATTCACAGTATTCGTGGGTATCTTCCGCAGATATCTCTGCCTACAAACAGAATAAATTCTACAAAATATTGACCACTCGTTTCATTTTCTAAAAAACTGTCACTTTCTTTTTTTTATTTTTTTAAAATTTTATTTTATGACAAAATATTAGTTAGTATAAGCGTGAGCTTATCGTCTAATTTTGTATTTTCTTTCATAATTATGCGCTTGCTGATAATTATTATTACATTCCATTATTCGTTATATCCATACGATAATATATTCTCTTTTCGTTCTTAACAATGCCTTAAAAATGTTCAGGTCAGTTTCGATGATTCTCGCTCAATGAGCCATCATAATTGGATGAAAGTCACTTTCATAACCTTTGATCATAGAACAGAGAACCAGTTTATAATTCCAAATTATTTTGAAACCTCTACCGATCTACGAAACAATGAAGCTGACAGTGTTTCGATAACCTTGAACTGAACTTTTTAAGTTGTTTAAACTTTTTTTTATCAATGTTCGAAGAAGAAATGATATGTTCTGTTCATCACAGTGCAATTTGATCCGCAGAAAAATCCCTTGAAGATAAATTGATGAAATGAAATAAATGAACGTCGACGACCTTCTTCCAAAGAGAAGGCAAGAATTGGGGACTGGATGAAGAGGACTGGTGAAAAACAAAGGAGAAGAGAGCAGGGAGAAATTTTCTTATGGAAGGCCAATTAATGATTCCTTTTCGGACAATGTGTAAAACGATAAAGTTTTTCAATAAGTTCTGCTCGATGCCGATGCCATGCCAAGGTCATCCTATTTCCCATGTACTCTCACATACCATTAAAATCAAAAGATCTATCAATTCTTCCACCTGAACTATCCATCCATGATGTCTATACTCTCAACTATATTATTTGTCATGTTTATTTATCACGTTAATGCGAATCATTACATGATAACTACTCAAAAAAATCTTACAATCATTCAATATGAAAGAATTTGAAAAAAATACTGCTTAAAATGAACATTTCTCATTTACCAGTTTAGGCCAAATATATGTTAATAACTCGCATGATTAGGTGGAGATATAAAATATTCCATTTAATCCTTATTTTTTTTCCATCCGTAAAAGTAAACAACCGTGATAGGGACGTTTACTCTTCGAAACTTTTCTATTCGTGGTGATGAGTATAAGTTGTACTATATCTAGAACAGAAATCAGTAGTCCTTGAAGCAATCTCTACAATTTTCGTCACGAATATTTCTCACTTCTCTGATTTCCGTTCCTAATATATAATTTATATTATACGTTGAAAAAAAAAAGGAATTAAATAACCTGTCTAGCAATGCACTCGTCAACACTCTGTCGGAAGTCTTGTATTTCGTGGTTGTCAACTTTGTGTTCTTCAAACATACTTTCCAGCTGCTCCAAATCCTCAACAAATTCCATTTCTGATAACTTTCTCTGAAACATTAATATTTTGAAATCTTTTTAGGGAATAAATTGTTTTGGAAAATAAAATTTTGAAAATTTTTGATCCAAATATCCTCTACTTTTTTCCTTAACATTTCCTTTCTCTTTCTCTCATCAATGCAAACATAATTTTTATGCTGATTACAGAGTAGGTTACCAAGCGTGAACGAATCCACTGTATGCAATCTTCTACGCGTCCAAATGTTATGCGACGTACTGATTCACGTCGTTGCTCATTCTCTCGCAATAGTTGTTCTGTTCGAATACCAAGACGTGTCACAAATTGTGTTCGTAATCTTGACAGGTAAGCCTGACGACGTTGTTCTAATCCATACACCCTATGAGAATAATTACATTTCGGCCGACAATAATAACAACAATAATAATCATCATAATAATAACACGACAAATTCTGAAGACTTGAAAATTACTCAAGAAAGCATTTTTAACAATCTCCAATTACTTTTGTTAGAGAAACAATGTCACCTTCTCCGATAAAAAAAAATCATCATACTATATGCAGTTTATGTAACTTTATGTTGAGTAAATAATGCTTTTCCGAATAATGCTCAAAGTACAACGTCAACTGAATCAAATCGTGCTGATCTACTGAATGAGTTATTCTTAATGATGATACACATACTGTTGATAGTAATCGTTCGATTCCGGATGACGTAAACGCTTAAGTTGATCTACATCCTCAAAAAATCCAGTAATCGGTGCTTCCAATGCTACAAGATCATCAATAATTCCATCAATGAGACGTTGCAAGTCTGCTGGTCGTAATGTATCAACTGCAATACCATAATATTAAATAATTTCCGATAGTAATTATTGGAACAATTATGGTTATAAATGTACTGCTAATATATAATGATTGACTAATTGTTCTGTTTTAATTGTTCTGTTTCACTAACTTCGTGATTCAGCATCTTCAATTCTGTTCAAAATATGATCCAACTTCTCATTCGTTATGCCAATACCACGTGCCAAACGACTAATAATATCAGTTGTTGAACCCTGAAAACTTTCAGAATGGAAAAACATTTAACCTTTCGGTTTATTTTCATCGAAAAAAGCAAATTATATGCATTGCTAATTGATTGTAGAAAATTCTGTCAAGCAACAACTGTAAAACACAAAATGCGTATCCATTAAAAAAAATTTTTTTAATAATCACGTTTGTACTATAAATTTTGATCTTTTTTAAATAATAACTTTTATTAATCCATACCAAATGAATTGATACTTTGGAATTTGAATGCTAAACAAAATAAATCCTTTAATGTAGGTCAGTAGTATTTCTAATTTGAATGTATAATGTATAATGCTAATAAATTATTTCACTTTCATATGTAAAAGAATTAGCAAAAAATTAATCATCGAATTTTTTTCCCTGAAAAGAGAGAGAGAAAAAAAGAATGATAGTGTGAGTTTTAACATGTGCAAAAAAGGTAAAAAAAGGGTTAAAAAAGCGGAAAAATAATAGTGCAAAAAGGGTAAAGTAAGTGGAAAATGAAAAGATGCTATCACCACAGCCATAACGGAAAAAGGAATATTAATTATGCATTTGGAAAAGAGTGGAAGTCAAAGACGATAATTCTTTCCTTGAACAATTTTACCAAAATTTACGAAACATTAAAAAAGCAAAGAGAGATGAAATAGCAGAAAATGGAAAAAAAGAACTTTTGATATTGAAAAAAAGTATCAGAAAAATTCTGTTTGAAAAATTTACTTATCATCAATAAAATCATCGAACAATTTTTCTTCTAACTATTTTAATTCTTTTTCAAATTTTTATCAAAGCTTAAACAATTCGTTGCTAAAGAAAGAAGCTCATGCTGACTTCAAATTTATACCGTCAAAAATGATAATCAATCACAAAATATTTCATTTATTTTCTTCTAAAATAACAACTAACAATATTAATGTTTTTTTATTAAGCTAATATATCATTGGAATATATTCTATTCCTTACTATTATTAGATGTTTTGATTTGACATCCTTTTGTTATTTTCATTCTCCTTTAAACTAGCATTACCAAGCTATGAGTTAAGAAGAAAGTTAAATAAGCAGACAAAGCTGCTAAAAGCTGTTCCTGTTAGAGAGAGACAATATATAAATTGGACAAATGAAAATGTTAAAACAATATAAACAAACTGAAAATGTGAATCGCGAAGTGTACACAAAATAAGAATACGAATGAAAAAAAGTAATAAAAGTCCAATCTTAGCATCTTCAAATACCTGAACTTCGGCTTGTTCCTCGATCAGATTGAATCGTTCGTTGAGTGAACGAAGTAATCGTTGCCAGGATCGATCCAGATTTTGCGTGCTTAACTCTGTAGGAATATGCAAATGTTCGGTGCGTTCGAAAAGTTGATAAAGTTCAGCGTAATGATCCGCTAAACGTTGTTTTTCGCTTGCTTTCGGTGGTAAATCTTCAGATTTAAATCGCTCCAAGTCATGTTCCAGTCGTCGTAACTCTCCCAAATTTGTCGGCAGCTGACGATCGTCCATTAGACGTGTTGCTCGCTCTACCCAATGTAACCATTCCATTGCTTCACGTTCATACTCATACATCACATCTTCGTACTGAATGAACATCGCAATAATTATCATTATTAGCTGCTAATCTACCATATACACAGCAATATATTAATTAAGGTATGTGCAGAAAACAATCATGAAAATGTGCTGTGCAATTTTAGAAATCATGAAATTTTTTTAGAAAAAATTTTAAAAACCATAAAACAAAAACTATAATTTAATGTTAAACTACGTGACTGAAGTGATCTTATCCAGGAATGTTAGCAAAGCGATTTCATTCATTTCTTAGTTAAAAGCGAAGAAAAAAGAAAAAAAAATGATCTAAAAGCAAATATTACTCTCTCCCCTTCATTGAAAGCTAACAATTACAATTTAGTTTTCCAATAAATCATATGCGCAAATTAAATTGGCACTTTAAATATCTATGATTTAATTTCGTAGAACCTATAAATATTTTTATTAAAAAAAACACATAAAAACAGATTTGTGCTTATTCTGAAAAAAAATTTTTAGTTCAATACATTATTGATCTAAAAAAATAATAATTCAAAATATTGTGAGTACACAATTGCTGGTGATACCGGAAAATCAGATTACAATAAAACATTTTTTGACATCATTCACTCGATATAGAATCCATTAAAAAATATACTGTTGTTTAAAGAGCGAAAAGCTATCCGCAATTGTTTTTTGTCAGTTTTTTTTGGAAATTTAGAATTAAAATAGTAGCGGCTTGTATTAGAATTAATTAGCTTCTACAGGTTAATTCTTTTTTCTTTATCACTGGATGAAATCTATGCAGAAAAAAATTCTCTTCAGCAACTGAATTTAATATCATATACTGTAACATAAAATGTAAATTAGTATTCTAAATTAATTTTCATAAACAGTAACAGTTAAATGAATCACTGGAAATGATGAAAGCGCTGCTTAGCTTCCGTCCTTTGAAAGATCAAAAAATTCTAATGCATTTCAACTGTGAAGGTCAAAAATTACCATTGCTTTCTTTAATTACCAATTTAAATTGCATTCCAGATGCTTCTTGTTAAATATCATTTATATGTAGTTATCACTTTTTAGCATTTTTGTTTTTATTCACCCTGATCACCACATGAGTACAAGATTGTTCCTGTACTAGAAATATATTTTTTAATCTTACAATAAACTTAAAGAATCTTAAAGAAATTTTCATAGCGAATACATCAAAATTGACGTTCCTTCTCCAAAAAAAGTATTTGAAAGTCACTGCCATAAAATAAAGCTTTAGAGTTATAAAAAATAAAAACATCTAAAATCGAAAAACAAAACTGAGTGTGTTTCAAACTGATGAATACATTACAGAGCAAAATTTAGTGAGTAAGCTAATTTTAATTCGAGTTCTACTTTTTCGGAGATAAAAAATTCTTTATTAATGTATAGAATAATTATTAGTCCATAATTAATCATATTAATCTTAATTCTCAGTGATACCTTATTATCAAGATTTCTTCGAAATTTTTTAAAAATTCTATAGGACGTTTCCATGCAGAAGCTTATTACTATGGCTTATTGGCTTATTGAAGAGAAATCTATTCAAAAAGCTCAAAAAAAAATCCTTAAAATTGTCATACCATTGATAAATTAATTTCCATACCAGTGCTACTAAAAATGAGAAAAGTTTCGCACTGCTTTTTGTTAATTAAATTTTTAAATTTCAATTAGAATTGAATCTGAGCATCATACTGTTAATATTTTTCAAGAAAACTGAATAATTTTGCTGAGAAGGACATTAAATGAGCCACATAATTTTGAAAATGAAGAGAGATAAAACTGACTTTGCTCAATTCATTGGTATGTGGCAAAGCGTTGTAAAGTGAAGAGACGTAAGTGATGATACTCTTCTCGTCCGGTACATCCACGTCAACATCTTCTGCATCTAATAGTCTGGAAACACCAAATTCACTTTCAGCTGCTGCAAATGCACTATTGAGACGATCTCGAGCTGATACATTCGCATCAATTATCTGCAAAATTATCAATTATCTAATTGTTGAAGTTTTTTTTTTTACATAAATTTGTGAGCAATAAAAGTAAAGTAATTTTTTTTCAGATATGACAGAAAAATCACAATAGTAAATGAAATTATCACAATAAAATCATCGTTATTACAATTTGATATTATTTATTCCAGTAAAAGATCACTGAAGATATTAGTCGCTAAATATTCTTAATCTATTTACTTTGATCATTTGCTCTTTATCAACTAACATGCCAAGTTTTCCTCATTTTCAACTAGTTTTTAAAATATCCTCATTATTCATCAACAAAATTTTTATTGTCAATATCGGATTGGATATTGGAGAGACAGTTATCATAGATGACATACTTTACTCCACTGTATAAGATTTGGTCGATAACGATGCAAGATAGCATTGAAGGCTAAACCATCTCTCCAACTGCTGGTAAAATTGCGAACATTAACACCCGGATATCCGCGTGTAACATCTTGCGCCCATTGTAATAGAGCATCTCGTGCTGATACACCATCTGTACTGGACAGTACTTCTGATACCTGAAAAATAAGCATACTTTTTGATCAGAAATAAATTAAATAAATATTTTAAAAGTTTGACTAGAAATCAGTAATTTCCATTTCAATTTTTTGATACTCATACCGCAAGCAATATGTAAGTAAGGAATTGGAGGAAAAAAAAATAAAACTCTTACCCAATAATATTGAGGCGCTTTCGTACTAAACTTCATCTTAACCTTTTTCTTATTTCATCCTTCCCCGCAATTCTATCATTTTCAAAATGTTTATATTTGCTTTCAAACATAATTTACCTCGCAATCGCAAATCGGTAACTTACCTTACAGGTTTACTTATTCCCATATGTTTCATTCATTTTCAAATCAATCTTACCAGTGTTAATAAAAATAATGAAATATTCGGTGAAAGACAAAATAAATAAATGAATTGATAATCAATATGATGAGACTTTACAAAAGAATTTTATGAAAACAGACGACTGTTCAATTTATGAGAAGTGATGAAAAGATGCAAAGTAAACATGCTCGACTGCTTTCACAATTTAATTAAGGAGAACGATTTTTCAAATTAATTTTAGACAAGATATTTTTCAAATTTGAATCTCAAAAAAAAGTTCTTTTTTTAAAGATTAATAAAAAATATTCATGAAAGTTTGCAAATAAAAAACCATATCCAAGAAAAACTGTATAGTACTATAAAAGACTTTGCAGTTTATACTTAAAGTAAACGTGCATTTAATATCTACAAATGATTAATTTCCACTGTATGATGGAAGATATGAGAAGTTTTTCATATATAAAAAGTATTACGAAAATTTTTTACTCATTTTATTACAGTAAAGAAATGAAATGAAAATTTATTGCTTCACTTTCAAATAATTTAGCCTATTCTTTTACAATTTCTGTTCATAAACTGAGAGAATTATTATGAGAATGTTAACTTCTTTCGACAAAGTTCATGTTCTTCTATAGTCTGCAACCAAAACTAATAGTATAAGTCATAGTAAAATTTAAAAATTTATAACTGAAACTATTATAATTTTAAGCTTCTAATATTCGTCATTCACATCAAAATAAATAGTAAATCAATTTAATAGGAAGAATTAAAATTAATTGCATAATGAATGTAATAGCTATATCTACTCTAGCTTATTCAGTAATTAATTCAATACAATACAAACAAAGCTATCTTAACATCGGAGAATAATTGAAGTGATATATTTTAGCGGCAGAAAAACAGAATTGAAATAGAAGAACCAACTCTGCTCTTTTTCGATTTCCGATTACTATCTCGTTCACCGCGTGTTTTCTTAACACGCTGAACTTTACGCTCAAAATGTTCTCGTGCTTCATAGGAAGAACTCTCCGAGAATGCCTGTCCACTAGGCCATGCTGCTTCAATTCGTCCATTTCTATCTATTGGAACAATTTGACCGTTACGTACATCTTCCACAATTGTACCACCATATGATGGTGATATACTATAGATTGGAGATGAGCCATCAGTTGCCGAATAACCATTAACTTTTTCACCACTTGAACGTGTTAATTCATGCTTACGTTCCGTCTTCTTCGAATATGAACGTAACACTTTGTACATTACCCAGGTGGATGATATGTTATATGATATGTGATTTTGATGTTGCGCGGATTACGAATAAGCTGGAGATAATTAATTTCGATAATAATTACAAAAACAAATAGATTATACTGAATAGCATGAATGTATATACATGTAGACAGAGAGACAGACAGACAGACACACACACACATACATACACACGCACACAGCATTCTACCATAATGTATAACTAAGGTAGCAAGGCTGTCTCAACAGCACACAACGATGATGACTCGAAAACTGAAAATGAGAAATGGATAGTTGGTGCGGTAAATTGTGTCTGCGTGTGTGTGTGTGTGTGTGTGTGTGTGTGTGTGTGTGTGTGTGTGTGTCTGCCAAGTATGATTTCAATTTTATTTCGACAAAACATTGCAGTGAAGTGCTGCAATTCTGATGAGACATACTACTACTATCTACCAGTACTACTACTACTACCTACTACAATAAATACAGAAAGGAAGGCTTTCCTTTTGCATTGAGCGGAAAAGGCAGGAATGGACGATAACTGTGCTTATTAGAAGCAGCGCGATGCAGTGCTGATAAATTCATGCATTTCAATACCATTATTGCTGCTCTCCTCAATTTGAAAGAGTCCGCCTCCACGCAAGTTTTACCACAATCAACCGATACCCTCATTGTAACAGATCTTCCCTTCCCCCCCTTACTACTCTCATTATTACAAAGGTACTTCCCCTGCACCACCGTACATTTCCCTCCCATCCCACCCAAATACCTCCCCATCACACACACACACACACACACACACACACACACACA